>JACDJE010000495.1:274013-452623 GCA_016647715.1 Pavo muticus | reverse complement strand
AAGGAAGGAAGGAAGGAAGGAAGGAAGGAAGGAAGGAAGGAAGGAAGGAAGGAAGGAAGGAAGGAAGGAAGGAAGGAAGGAAGGAAGGAAGGAAGTGCTTAATGAGGAATAAACATCCACAACATTAATTTACGACTATTACCATGGTCACAACTGCTGTGCCATCGCACCCATCTCTTAATGCACTGGCTTGCTCTTTGATAAGCTACCTTCTCTCAATGCAACAGAAACAAAAGACAGTAACTACAAGAAGTCCAATTAGAATTAAGTTACCTACTTATTAACAAAGCTAGTTGAAAAGCACTGAATTTAGGTTTCGATGTGTGGTCTGCTTTTTAAAGCAATATGCATCAGCATATGAAGGCATGTATTGGTATCAGTAGGCATGCAAAGCACTGACAAAATTTGAAGTACAGTGAACAGACAGGAAAAGCTAGAAGTGCAATAGAAAGAAGGTATTTTTTCCTTTGGGGATTTGTTTGTTTGCTTGCGAGTGACTTGAAATTAGAGAGAACTGTGGTACAGCATAACAGAACAGAAAGTCTACAGAAGTTCTTACAGAAACAGATAAGAAAAGGAAACAGAAGTTTCTGTGAAAAGGAAGTACTGAAGAATAAATCAAAAACAGAGTGATAGAATTAACATAAGTAGTGGAAGTTGTGGTACACTATAAAATCTTAAAGGTGGAGGTTTTATTTGGTAACAAAAAAGAAATGTATTGGGTTTACATAGCAAAGTTGTGATACTGCGAGTGGCCCAGCACTGCCCCATGTCAGAGCAGAGCAGCTCCAGCTGCTTCAAAGGGACACACTGCTGCCAGAGCTGAGCTGTGATCGACACTGGAGAGCAGAATCAAGAAAGGGAAAAACTGTTGCATAAGGACAGCTGGGAGAGAGGAGTGAGAAATGTGAGAGAACAGCCCAGCTGGCACCAAGATCAGTGCTGGAGGAGGGCAGGAGGTGCTCCAGGAGCGGAGCAGAATCTCCCTGCAGCCCAGGAGAGGCCCATAGGGGAGCAGGCCATCCCCTGCAGCTCATGGGCACCACGCAGAGCAGATGCCCATGGGGAGCTGCCGCCCGGGGCGACCCAAGTGAAGCAGCACCTGAAGGGTGGGCACCGCTGTACAGAGCTGTGTTGGGGCAGTGCTGGGAGAGCTGCAGATTGTGGGAAGCCCATGCAGGATCCCCTGGGAGCAGGGGCAGAGACTGACCATGGCAAATAATGAAGCATTACGGATGGACTGATCGCAGCCCCAGTTGTCCATTTCCCTGCATTGCCTGGGGGTAGGAAGCAGAAGAGGATGGATGGAGGAAAGATGTTTTTAGCTTGCTTTCCAATTCTGATTGCTCTCATCTGTTAGTAATAGGCAATAAAGTACATGAATCACCCTTACAGAGTCTGCTTTGCCTGTAATGGTATTCCATGAGTGATTCCCTGTCCTTATCTCTGACCCTGAGCCCTTTTCCATCATATTTTCCCCTCTCTTCACCTGAGGAGGGGAAGTGAGAGCAGTGCAGTGATGTTTAGCTGTCCATCATGGCAAAACCACCACAGGATGATGCCAGGGCAACAGTTCTGCAATCAGGCAGGGGAAGTGCAATTTTTGAAAGAATTAACTCATTTTTAATTGTTCCACAAGAACTTTTTTCATCTTCTGACAGACTTCTTCCTTCTCTTTATTTCTCCTTTTTTTGATATACCAAATGAAGGCTTTTTCAGCTCTTGTGAAAACTGACTCAAAAGCGCCCAGCTTTTGACTCAGATTGTTATAATTTTTTTTTTTTCACCTGTGATCCAAAAGCCTTGCTTGCGGCAGCAGATGCACAAGCCTATGACATCTCCCTAGCTGTAAGTGTCTAAGTGTCTTGACCTTTCAATTTCCTTGAGAGTAGACTAACAAAAATAGCCATACCCACTGGATGTGGTTATTAAAACAGGAAAGAAAAGGTTCATAGCACTCTGGCATTTTCAGAAGAAAATCTAGCTAATGGAAAGTGCTTGACAATGCTTGCTTTTGTCTTTATATTTGCATGTTCAGCTGTACCTAATCTTTTATTCGCAGTTAGACAAAAGCCAGGAAAAATTGTGTTTGTCTATGCCTATTCAAAGAGGGAACAAAGGTTTAAGAGTCAACTGTAAAAAATGGAGATATTTTTCTAGCTCCTTACAAATATTTAAACTGTAAGTATTTGATCCGCAAAAATAGCAGGCCCAACTGAAACAGCCATTTCCAAAGAAACCTTCTTAAAAGATAAGAGATTTCATTTTTCATTCAAATACTTTCAAGAACAGGAAAGAGAAAGACTTTTTAGTTTTGATTTTTTTTTTTTTTTAATATTCACTTAAAGTATTGCAGTTTGGTTTTAGTTTTTGTTGTTGTTGTTGTTGTTTAGTTGGTTTTGTTTTTGTTTTCTGATGAGATAATGTGGAAATTGATTCACATAAACATTTATTTCCTTTGCAAAATATTTGTTTAATAAAAAGTCTAAGATACTCCTGGTTCTAAGAAATATCATACTTTGTAAGCTTATATACTTCTAAATTAAACACATTCTATAATTTCAGAAGGAAGTTTCTACCATGAGATCAGCTGTACGTTGCGGTATTTATTGCTTAGTTTGACAGCACAACTGCACTGTTTCTTTCAACAAGTCTTATATGGTTTTTTATCTACTAAGCCTAAAAGACACACTGGACTGTGAAACATGCAGCAGTGGTGTTGAATGAATGTCTTCCAGGAAAGGCTAGTCATTCAAAAATGTTTTAATGTTTTTCAGATGCATAATTTACACTGTTTTGAAGAACTCCGGAGATTTTGGCAGTGAGGAGGTGGCATATCATGATAAGAATCCGGATACCAGTACACGTTATTCACTTTTGAAATGATGATTTGATGTAACACAGCACTGTCTTTGGTAGTTACACCACAGTCATGACTGTTGCCCAACACTGTGGTTCTCTTCTTCTGGCAATATGCAATGTTCACGGATAATGAAAAATTATTGTTTGTGGAGAGATGTAAAGGTCTTCATTTCTTTGCACAACAAAATCAGCCTGCTGCAGGACAGAGTTTAGATTCACATAGGATATCTGAGCAGGAAAGCAGCTACAGTATTAAGACAGCAAAAAGAACAGCTATCTGCCTTGGAGTATTGGAAATGCTGAATTATCTTACATAGACATAGATATAATATTACATAAAAGACTGAGAATGGGCTGACAATAATCACTTTATTTTTTTTTTAAATTGCCATCCTAAAATTATCGCATTTGGCAGTAACTAGAAAAATCAGTTGATCATTTTGCTGATTGAATATTTATTTAAAAATTAATTGCATAATTATTTAATAATTCACTCCTTCCAAGTACTCAGTACAGCAAAAGAACAATACCTATTCTGTAAAGAGTAAGCATTCAATTTTGTGTAGCTGAAGACACAATAACAATCTGTTTAACAGAACCTATCACAGGAAAACAAGAATTGGATTTTATTCTGGAAAAAAATGTTTCAAGACAAGCTAATAAAATCATGGTCTACAGAACATCCTAAATATTTGAATGTGCATATGTAATTGCGAATGCATATGTATCTAAGAAGAGTCAAGTCAACCTTATGCTTCTCTAGATATTTCCACAGCATATGGATATGTGTTCATATAAAGACAGTTCAGCATTAGAATTCCTTAGATTTTCTGCCTGACTTCTAATAGTTGATCCCAAAAGATGTGCCATGCAGTTTATGTAATATAATATGAAAATGCATAATACAATTTCTTGATTTTAAAAAAAGAATTTCTGACCTGAAATTGTGATTTCCTTGCAGGAACTGAATAGAAAGTATTATTTTGTGACTGGCTAGATTATCAGAATAGCAAATGTTTCTTTGACCCTTGTTCTGATGCATTTGCGTGTTCAGTGTTCGATAAAGAATCATTTTTGTACAAAGTGTGAAATTATTAAGTCATTTTTTCAAACCAACTGGGGACTGAAGTATCTCCAATAAGTCTTAGGTTTGTAAGACAGGCTGGATTTGTCACAGCAATAGCGCACAAATTTTATACTCTTCTGTATGTCTTATTAGCTGCTTATCCACTGCATTTTTAGGTGAGAAATCTAAATGATTAGAAGAGGCTCATTCAGCCTAAAGAACACTTGGTTTTCTGTGATGCATACATTCCAAAAGTTCATGGTTATTTGCTGTACAGTCTTCACAAAAATTGACAAGTTAAACTGTCATAAAATTCTCTGCTCTGTACTGCTAGGCAGAAAAAAAAATTTAAGCTAAGAGGTAGTGAATAATCTTGTCTCAGCTGCATTTTGTACCTCTGGCTTGCACTTCTGCCCTCTGCTACAGAGTAAAGAACTGGTGCTTTTTGTAACTGAAAGTCAAAACAGTTTCACATGGGAAGATGCTATTTCATTTACCTGCCATTGTATTTGATCAAAACCTATTTACAATCCTTGCAATTTACTTTGATAATATGACTTGTCCCATTCCCCCCTATTTTTTGTTTATTATGAGCATTTCAGTCAAATAAAATTCTGATTGGAGACAATGATGTTTTCCAAACTTCCTTATATATGACAAAGTAATTTTCATCTTTTTTTTTTTTTTTTAAATAATTTCAAAAAGAAATTACAGGGTAACTAAATATTTTACCTCTTTGTAAATTAGATAAACAATAAAGAGTTAAACAAACAGACCACAAAAGGAACCATTAGGAATTATCTGGTCACTCCTGTAGGCTACATTCTTGAACATACTAAATTCTTCCTTGGATTGGAAGACAAGAGTTCTTACCTGATGGAGAAATGGTTTGGCTGATAACATGCACCTGTTGAAGAGTGAATAATAGCGTGCTCAAAGCTATCAGGTAGCAATGAGCCTGGCCCTCACTCTGTAGCCGCCTTTTTTCATTATGTGTGGCCATGCAAAACCACCTTGTTCTTGGTACAAAAATAATACGCTAACCAGATGCCTATAAAAGTTTCTTGTGTGTATGTTAAAAAGCAATCTATTTACAAAGAGGGAGAGGAAGAAAAAAGTTTTCTATGCCATTCAGAGGGACCTCAACAGACTTGAAAGGTGGGTCTGGGTGAACCTAAAGAGGTTCAACACAGCAAAGTGCAAGGTTTTGCACTTGGGCCGGAGGAATCCCAGGCATATATGCAGACTGGGAGGAGCAGTCCTTGAGAGTAGCCTGCAGAGAAGGACCTGGGGGATGAAATCTTAACATGAGCCAGCACTGTGCTCTTGGAGCTTGGAAAGCAAATGGTATCCTGGGCTCCATCAGAAGAGGAGTGGCCAGTAAGGACAGGGAGGGGATTTTCCCTCTCTACTCTGCCCTTGTGAGACCCCATCCAGAGGACTGTGTCCAGATCTGGAGCCCCCAATACAAGAAAGACAGAGAGCTGTTGGAGAGGCTCCAGAGGAGGGCCACAAAGATGATCAGAGGGCTGGAGCACCTCCCCTACGAAGACAGGTGTATGAATCCTTCTTTGTCTTTGTCTTTGTCTTCAAAGCTTGCTTCCTGAGGTATTTATTGTGATAAGACTCTAGGAGATGAGAGGTGGGTGTTGCCGTGTGGCAATCAACATCACTGTCTGGACAATTTTACATTTGAAAGAATTTCTTTGGAGCTGTTTGCCTTCGGAAAGGAGTGCTCAGGACTGTTTACTGGCTGAAGACCTGTCCTGTGACCAAATAACTCCTGTTTGCTAGGGGAGAATGGGCGATGATACCATTGTATCCTGTGAAGACAAGATACAAGTTGGCACCTCCATACTCCCTCTTATCTGCTGGCGAGGCCTGGAAGATGGGAACAAAAGGAGTTCCTGCTGAGATCCAAAAGCCAGAAACTGTCACTCCAAAAAGAGCTGACTGAACCACTTCGGACTTATAAATAAGTTTGTACTGCCATTGGAAAGCATCGCAATCATTTGCCGTCGTCACTGTGGTCACCGTTGCCGTCAACAGAACAACGCCCGATGACCCACCTCTACTGAAGATCAACGACTGAACTACAAGCCACGCTGGACACATGGTGGTGCGTATCTCCCTCTTGCTTCCTATAGAGACTCCTTGCTTCTATTTCCTATCTTTTCTACTGCCCTTCTTCCCTTCCCCATTACCCTAATTCGTAACAGTGTTCGTCCTCCCCTTCCCCATCTCCCTGATTAAGATTTGTAATAAACTAGTCGGACCAACATTTGAACCATTGTTTCTTAATCTCACGCCAGGTATACTTATATCAAAGAACCTCCTCTCCCTCCTATAAATTGGAGTGATATAACAAGCTGACGGAGCTGGGCTTGTTCAGCCTGGAGAATAGAGGACTGTGGGGTGACCTAATTGCAGCCATTCAGTACTTAAAGGGAGACTATAAACAGGAGGGGAGAGTCAGCTCTTTGAAAGGGTAGATAACAGCAGGACAAGGGGAAATGGTTTTAAGTTGAAGGAGGTAAGATTTAGGTTGGATGTCAGGGGGAAGTTCTTTACAATGAGAGTGGTAAGGTGCTGGAACAGGCTGCCCAGAGAGGTTGTGGATGCCCCGTCTCTGGAGTTGTTCAAGGCCAGGGTGGATGCGGCCTTGGGCAACCTGATCTAGTACCAGATCTGGAGGTTGGTGGCCCTGCCGGTGGTGGGAGGCTTGGAGATTCATGATTCCTTCCAACCCAGGCCATTCTTCGATAATGTGATACTAATGGAGCTTCTGTGATTCTGAGCATTTTCAACTTTCATTAGCTAAAACTGGAATTCTAGGAACACCTTGCAGGTTTGGAGCATTGTTTTTCATTACATAAGCCTACAAACTAAAAGGCTTTTAGTAGTTATATACTAGCTTGCTTTTTACAGACAGCATAACAGATATTCCTGAAGATATGAAGTAGACAAGAATCAATTTTAGGAATGCTAACAGCATCACACAGAAATTTGCCTTCAAGGAATTTCTCCAGTAACTCTCTCTCTCATGTATTATTCTATAATAACTGCATTTTACTTAGAATAAATTCTGACATAATCTATAAAATTATTTCTAAAAAACCTCATCTAAAATGTGTGCATTGGAGTCTCCTATTATAAATTCATACACCCTTAGCTCATCAAATTTTTCTGATTACTGAAAAAATGACAGGCTAGCAGATTTAATTATCCTTGCTATAGATGTCAGTACACATGGGGTAACTTTTTCTCAAGCATCTTACAGAAACTGTAGCACAAGCCTGCCACTTTCTTCTGAACTGAAATTACAAGAGCCAAAAGCTTCCGCAGAAGTCTGCATAGGGTCCCACCTGATGTTTGCTAGCTATTATTTAATACATTCTCTAAGGTCAAGAGTGTACCTTGTGATTCTGAGATTTGTATTCTTCGCTGTTTTTATTCAATAAAATCCTGATGCACAATTAGCTGGAACTCCCAAATCAGCGTTCCCTATGGGTCTCCCTTTATCTCAGGGAGCTAAGTACACAAATGAGAAATGCAAAACACAGCTTGAATATTAATGTCCTGGCTGTGATCTTTCAACTGGCAAGGCTGTCTTACCCGGTCAGCTGCCAGATGTGATCATTCGGCATATGAAACTAGTTAAGGAGATTAGTATAAAATAAATCAAGAATCCACTGGAAAGCACAAAACTATTGTTTGTTTTTGACAAAACTATTTATTTATTTTTTCCTACAAACTACTAAGATAGCTACTAGAATCTTAAATTAAAGTACTGCCCAAATCTGAATAGAATTCTGCAAACCAAAATTACAGAAATAATAATAGCTGAAGATGTGAAAAACAAGAGCTAATGACTTCATTTCCTCTTTTGGAGACACTGAATATACATCAGTAACATATTTAATGGATACTTGAGTATTAATTTGTGATGTTCTTTTCCTTCTTTCCCTCTTNTTTTTTTTGGATGCCTTATTGGGTAGGGAAAAAAATAAGGCTGTCTGCAGATTGGCAATGCCTAATCCCAGTTGTTTTCTGTATATTTCCAAAGACAAGCACCTTACATTATCAATTTCTGTGACACATGTAATATTATTAGACAGGGAATAAACAACTTCAAAATCATCTACAGAGCCCAACATCTAATTAGTTAAACAAGCAGGCTGGGAAATCAGAAACATCAGAGCCAACTCTATCTTAAAATGTGCTGTGGAAAAACTTATGATAACCTCATGCACATTCCAAGGCAGTGCTGGAATGACTTGAGCTACAAATAATTATTCACAAATGAGACAAAACATACCAGTTTAGTAATTCTTGAGAATAATTTTTTTAAAAAATGCAAAAAAAAAAAAAAAAAACAGAACAGACAGATTTACAGATTTTTCTATGTTATGACTGTGTAGTAGAAGGGAGAGTAAGAAAAAATAATAACATCACAGGTGGATGAAGTAACATCAACTGGAAAGACAGTTGGCAGAGGATACCATAGCATTTTGGAAGGAAACTGAAAGATTTTCTTCTAGGCAAATTAATAGAAGATGATTATAATATATCCTACAGATACCAAATTCTGACTGCAGTGGAAATGGGAAAGAAAAGTAATTTTCACTCTGACTGGGACGCCTTTGGCCAGGCTGATACTGTCCCTTATCCAGAAGGGCTATAAAATTTACCTGCAGCCTGGCAGAACGTGTGACTTTGTAGGGCGCTGTCACAGAAAGTGGGGTCATAGAGAAGACAGAACTGAGTTCATAAGAAAACAAGAAGAGGCAAACAGGTAAGGCAACTTTTCACTGGATAGAAGGAGGAAAAATAATTCCTGGTATAAGTGCTCAAACAGCTGGATATATTATCCAGAGAGGCAGCAATACCTCTATCCTCAGAGATTTTCAAAACTAAACTATAAAAAGTTCTCAGCAACCTGATCTACTTTGAAGTTAGGCTTCTTTGAGCATGTGACTGGGCTAGCTGAACACCAGAGGTCTCTGACAACCTGAATTATCTTACCATTCTGTGATATCCTAGCATGTTTCAGGGGTGGACTCATTGAACTTTCAGCCAGGACTATGTGTCTGGACTGGAATTTAAATTTTGTGGGATTTTATTTTGACATAAAAAAATGAAAATTTTATTGTTTAAAGGTAAAGTATCTCTCTTAAAGTGCTTGTAAATTTTATCTCATTTGAAAATCTTGGGTTTTTTTTTTATTATTATTATTTTTGTTTTGTCCTCTATCTCTGTTATATATTGATCTCTCTGTAGCATTTCAAGTTGTTTTCTCTGCCTGCACAATTCTCTGATCATTTTTTGAGCTGCATGAGTCTGAAACACTGTCTTCCATTGCCTATGTTCCTTAGGGAACTGTAAGACCATTAGGGGTTATCATTTACAAAGCCACTTTACTATATGTATACTGACAGCTGTGAATACCATCTGTAAGTTTTCCTCATATATTTCAACACTCCTGCTCCCCCCCCCAAAAAAAAAATAAAAGCAACAACAACAAAAGCAAAAGAAACAACAACAAAAATTAAAAAAATAAAAACCAAAATGAGGGGGGTGGGAAGGGAGAGGAAAGAGGAAACAGTCAAGAAATGAGAGAAAAGTTCGTAAGTATCACAATATATCCTATAGCAATTGGCAGCATGACAAAGAATTCAGAAGTTCTAATTGCATAACTATGCCAAAATCCATATATAAATGCAACTGACTAAATTACCTTATTTCTAGGTTGCAGACAGAATTTTCAGTCTCTCACAAACATTGATGCTATATAAACTGTAAGCGATCACTTGTCATTCTAGTGATCCAAAATAAACAAAGTAGTTTAGGCTTTTATACTGATTAAGTGCACAAAGAAGACATTTTCAGGTCAAAATGAAAGAACATAAACTGTGTTACCACTTCCATATTCATATGTGTTTCCCATACCTGTTTTTTTTCCTCTCACTACACAAGCTATAGAAGATAATGCTTTTAAATAGCTCCTTCTGATACATGAGAAAAAGAGAGAGAACTTTAATGCTAATGATCACTAGTCATTGCAGCTGTTAAACAATTTTGTTATGAAGTTATTTCCTGCTGCTGGAGGGCTTGAAGTAACATTTACGCACATAACTGTAATTCAATTTATTTTATCCATCTTGCTTTATATAAAAAGCATAAATTAATCCATATTGAATATTTCATGGAGATAACCTCTTTAGAATAAAAGTGAATTAAATGCTTTTATTAATATTTGTCACACTATTACAAATTAACTAATGGTAGAAGTCATACCTCAAACAACCAAACTATAATAACTTCAAATATCAGCTCTTCCTCCTCATAGGACTTGGCTTCCAACCAATTGTCTTTTGTCAATTATAAACTATGTGTAATAGTATTTATATACATATACACATACATATATGGATCATCTTATCTTCCTGCCTGAAATGCAGGAGTCACTTTGTTAAATTACCCAATTAAAGGCTTATCTTAATAGAACCAAAGACCTGTGGAGAATCAGAGGAACTCAGAAAAACAGAAGACCATAACCTATAGTCACTGAAAGAAAAGCACACAGAAACAACTAATCTCTAAGACCAATCAATGAGAGTAGTTAGACTACCGTCTGTTGTGTGAAGTTGACCAAAATGAGTCACAGGGTCTTCCTGCCTCAACAGGCATGGGATTTGCCAGTGTCAGATGTTTGGGGGACTGCTTAAAACATATTAAACAATGATTTCAGGGGATGGAGAGAACTTACTAGACGTTTAAGGAAAGGATCAAAGGTGGGGAAAGAAATGTATAAAGACATATCAGGGAGAACAAATGCGAAGGAAAATGTGACAACACCAGCTAGTGAACAGTAAACAGATTGTGTGAATACTGGTGAACTTTAAATCAGACTAGTTATCAAGTCTGATAATAGTTCTGAAGACCGTCAACTAGAATGCCATGAACTCAAGGGTCTTGAGGAACCAGGTGCTGGAACTCAAGAAAACTGTGGTTTAGAGACTTTCTATAGGGCGGACTGAGCTTTTAAAACTAGCTACAGAATTGACTCGAACCTTGTATATGTGTGTATATTCCACTGGTAGAATTCATTTCTGAATTCTACTGAATGAACTGGAGCAGAGGCACAGTCTGTGGCTGCTCCTATTTGAGAGCTTTGCTGAGAGAGACACACTTTTCTGTTTGTGTCAGTCTGTGCTAATAGTTGTGCTTATGCCTCTCCTGGCAGTATGTGCTCACCCTTGCAGTGGGCTAGACACGTGGTATGAGGAGTTCCCCAAGTCCCATACACCCCTGGATTTGGCTGCCTCTGATGAGCATTACACTGCCATGTGAGTTGCAAAACCTGAGAACAGCACCAGGACAGAGCAACATTGTTCGACAGATAGTTCCTCCCTGCTCTCTGTTTATCTGGGCAACTGGAACGAAGGACAGACCAGATCTTCATCCAAACTCATATCTCTCTTCATTATTACCTGTTTGTAATTCTCCTGTGGGACAACTGTTCAAAGTTAAAAGTGATAGATCTCTATGTCCTTCTAAAGAGTTCCCTAAAATGCATGTGACTTGTGGAATGGGATTCATGGTACACATTCCATTAAATTGGATTCATGGTACATATTCCATTAAGTTATAAAGTCAGTTAGTAAATAACCACCACAAAAAAATAACTGATCCACAGGGGAGAAAAAATCTCTCTTAAGTAATTGGAATCTTAATTACAGGAGCATACTGATAGCATTTACTGAAGGCAGAGATTGCTTCCCAGTTTTTATATTACTTTTCAAAAAGATTAACTCTGCAAAGGAATTTAGTGAAGAAGAGCTTGATTTAATTCTTTGCACATTTTCAAGTCTTTCTTTGACATTCCACACAGCCTCATTCTTGCCTTTATTTTTATTTTTTTCTGTACTGTTTGTAAATCAATTGAGTAAAAAAAAAAGAAAAAAATATCTTATATTCAGACACAATTATACACAAATTAAGATTCAAAAAGCTCTTATCCCTGCTGTTGACTACAGAGCTTCATCTTGATCTCAGTGCATTGCTCACATTAAGTACCATCTTGAGTGACAACAATGGAAACTTAAAACTTGAATCACACTTTAATCTGTGATTGCATGTGAATATATTTCATCTATCTTCCTGAATATTTGTTTTTAATCTTTCCGTAGCAAGAATTACTAGACTACAGTGAAACAAGATACAAGAGGACAAATAAAAAAGATAATAAAAAAAAAAAAAAAAAAAAGTTTTCCTGTAGACAAATTATGCTATTGCTCTTTCATTCTTATTTCTTCTCATTCTGGAAGGATTTGTATATACTTCTTTCTGCGCATTTGTACTTATTTTAAAACAAGATAGATGGAAAAAGACTTAAAAAAGGAAATCTGTCGAAGTATTGCCGAAGGAAAAGAACAAAACCAAACCAAGGTGAAGAGTGAAGAAATAGAATATTATACAGCTTGTACTGATAGTGGCACCATTTTAAATTTATCAATGTTTTATAATAAATTTTACTTTCTCTTCATTCTCATTCATTACATTCTATACTGACTACTAAACATCTAGTCCTGAGCCATGTTCTGAAAATAAAGTTGCTAGATATGAAAATCCATCTGCCATCTTAAACAAATTTCTAAACGTAGAACATTGGTTCAAAATATTTCTCATAATAAAACAGATGTTTTGTTTTGTTATAATGATAACGATAATTTGTTACAGTGATAACTCATATTTTGTATTTCACATTAGCGTTCATGACATATTAGAATTATGATGCAAAAGACCTCAATTCCACATGAAAATCTGAAGTACTTAGGTCACTCCAAGAGTAATGCCTCCCATTTATTTCTACAGAAATTACAACAGCTATGAAGAGCACAATGACACTATTTAATAGAGGAAGTTCTCAGCCAAAAAAAAGTCTGTTTTTCAGCATTGTCACCACCATTAGCTATGTATTTTTGCCAGCAATGTAGAAGAGTTCTTCATTTCATGGTGTGGCAGCTGTGCATGGACAACTGGAATGTGACTTGTCATTCATGTTACTGTCACCACTGCTGAAACAAAACGTGCACCAACTCTCTGTGCTCACATCCACTGTTTGGTTTCCATAAATGTTCAGCCAGCATCAATGAAAGTCAATGGGTGCCATTTTTTTCTGCATGGAGAAACTCAATTCCACACTTTTTCTTCATGTGCACTTCTATGTCAGATGCCATTCTGTCAGACTGCCCTTCTGCTGCCATCTACCACACAACAAATGTAATTGAATATTGGTGGGAAGGTTCAACTTCTACTGCCATACCACCAACATCCAACTCTGACGTCATGGGCCAGCATAATTCAATAGGAGGCACTGCTTTTGCAGCAGCCCTCATATAGATTTTCAGTGTGTCTCATTAACAGTACTTTATTTACTGATTAAAATTGCTGGAATTGTTAAGCACTTGAAATACACATAACTGACCATTCAAGCTTGATTTTCATGAAGATTTACACTGTTACAAGTTGCAAAGATATTTTATTATTTGATGATTTCTCTATATAGATAGAGATAATTAGATATGTTCTTTACATCACTAAAAGCATCTTCATACCGTGTGTGAGACTATATAAAGAAATGTAATCTGGTCATGTAAGAAATACCAGTTATTCATTGATGAAAACAGTAAGAAATAAGAAGAGTAAGCTACCAAACTCCCCTACTCTTTTATGTATTTGGCCAGAATAATTGGGATGATGAAGGCAGGAGCACTAACACTGGAGCACAGACTCAGACAAGCCTCTTGTTTTGTCCCAAATAGGATAAGACCAGTCCTGCATCCTGTTTACATTACCAGTAGATTTTCATCACTACAGCTGAAACGGAGGTGGAGAATAATAGCAGAATATTTTAAATCACATCTACCACTTAAAGATGCACTTTTTGCAGGGAGAGTCTCTGCAGAGAGTATCAGGTGTCTTTTATACGTCTTAATCATAATCAGTGAGCCTAAAGAAATACTACTTAATTACTTTGCCACCTACAATAGAATTCCTCTTTGAGTAGTAGAACTATGCGATTTTAGACTTGGTCTAGGAAAGCTTTTAATTCCAAAGAAAAAGAATGATTCATTATTTTATTACTTTTTTAAAAGGTTGAAAAATTATAAAATCTTGATTAAAATAGCTCAGGTTTGAGCTGCCAAATCAGACAGCTGATCATGTCCCTCCTTTTACTCACAACAACTCACATCTGCCTTCAGGTCTGCAGGAATTTCCTGTAAAGCAGCCAATGTCCAGATTTTTTGTTTTTGTGAACAAACATAATTGCGAAAATGATTTATTTGTACCAATAATAATAATAGAGTGAGAGAGAGAAAGCATTTCTGATGTTCCACCCCCAGTGCCAAATAATTGCATTCATAATTATATATTGTCAGGGTTTGTACACTCTTGAACAGTATCACAGAATGCCTGTAAGTGTTACAGCACCTTGTGTTTCTTGGGACACCATGCTGGAAAGTACAAGTACATGATTCTGACATCTGCTCTCCAGACTCTCCTACTCTTCTACTATGTAATGTCCTAAAGCTCTCTGTTTATCCCAGGTCTTACAGATTTTTTTGTTGTATACAATAAGTGTTCAGAACAATAGTAGATGCACTTCGTATCTTGCGATCTATGTTCAAAACACTTAAGTTTCTCTAAACTAAGGATTCTCGTTTTTATTGTGTTCTACCAGCTGAAATGTTAGCAGAAAAAAAAACAGCACCTACAAAATCAAGTGTTTTTCCTTTGAAACATATTTTGAAATCTCAAAATGAAAAAGTAGCAACAGTGTATTCAGTGTATGCAGGATCAAAACCTTGTAGTTTAAAATATTTTTAGAATTCATTTTCAATCAGATATAAAGGACCATTAAAATCACATACTTGTAATCTTGCATGTTGCATAGACAGAAGCAGTACCTCAGTATTCTTATTTTCAGTGCCCATGTTCCTTAATGACTCAAGGCATTCAACTCAAGGCTTGAAGTGACCTCATCAGCTGCCAAATCCAGTCTCCCACAGCTGGGGAAAACAATGAAATAGGAATTGAACTTAAAAACGTTCTCATCTACTCTATTTTCTTTTGTGCAATTGAGCTAAGAAATACCTCTATAATATGACACATTTAAGACCAATATCCAAAGGACCATAAGCCTCAACACATCACAAATAGAGCAGAAAACAAGCAGGTTGCCAGTAATGCATTAAACGGCTGAAGTGTCTGTTGAAATTTGTTATCCAAAATAAGTGAAAGCAGTTACTGCCCTAATGATCTCTGCCCATTTGCCCTTAGGAAAATTGTTTCTATATCCTGACATGAAATGTCTAGAAATTAGATTAATAATAAATATGGGAGTAAATAACACTAACCAACTAAGAAATTTGGAAAATGGCTCGCCACACGGAGAAGCTAAGCAATCATATTCATCCTTAATTGTAAGTACCAAAAGCTTGGAAACTGATGTAGTCATTCCTAGAGAAAACTCATTCCTTTCTAAGAGTGAGATTTATTTCTTATGTATGTTGTACATATTAAATAGATATTTGGATTGCAACTACTGTCTGTGAAGACCAATAATCTCAGGTCAAGGGCTGGGGGAAGAGAGAGAATCACAAACGGTATTGAATTCCTTTACTGTTGAATTATTAACACAGAGTTCAACACTCCAGTGACAACTATTAGAAAGGCTTCTTGAGAAATTCAAACATGGATATTTGTAGTCAGCTTTTTGGCTACAGAAAAAAAAGCCTTCATTTATCATTTCTATGAATTGGTTTCTAGGATATTGTTTAAATGTTGTCACGTAAAATAACCTTTTTAAATTCAAAGACATATATATAGCTTATTATAATTTAGAAACCATAATATGATCAAAGGCAATTCTGGAAGAAAACAGTGACAGAACCTGATGACCAAATCAGACAGATGAGTTCTTTCCCTGAGACTTTTTTTTTTTTTTTTTTTTGTGATCAAAGAAAAATTCAGCTGTAAGAATCCCTGTCTTGATTATGCAGTTAGAGAATACATAATTCATCTACATAGGCAGAAGGACCCAATTTATTGCTGAATAAATGTTGATTTGGAAGGTGGAAGGGAAATGAAAGGGGGGATATTTTCCAGACCAGCTCCTTGAAAGAATCAGACTGATAGAATAAGAACTTTTTATCCAAAATGCTAGACTCCTGGCCAAGCTTGATACAAGCCCTTGGAGAAAGAATATAGCAGGAATCCCTGCATCTCTAGACAACCCATGCTCTTCTGAAGGTCCACTTCTCTTGTACCGTAGATAATGAAAATATGTAAAGACTACCTACAGCATATTCCTGCCACCATCCTTTAAAAAATCATGTAAACAAGTATAGCTCACTTTCCCTGAATACCTAACAAAACAAAACAATCTTGAAAATGCTCATGGATACGGCACAAGTCACCTAAGGATCCATTTCATTCTAATGATCATGGAATTCTTTGACAACTACAGAAGAACCGCATCCAGACCTACATAACATCTGCAGAACATACAACTTCCTGTTTTACAAATAGACAAACCTTTTCTAAACCCACATAGCTCTCAGGGTGAACTGTGCCATCAAGACTTTCAAAGGCTTTTTTGCTTTAAAGCAAAACCACAAGATTATGCTTCCTTTAACCAGCAATTTTGTCTTAAATATATAATTTGAGTTAAATATCTCTGCTGATTATAAAAGAAAGACTTTTTTTTTTCCTGTCTTGTAATCATAATGTTGTTGAACAGTACACATGAATAGTTAGATTTCTTCATAGTAACATTCCCTCCACAATCAGGGATTATGGTGCAATCATCTGTCTAGGGGCAGACATGCCCACAGTCAAGTGTTAAGTTGAACTGTTTGCCAGGAGCAAAAACTTGAAAAACAGTGTATTGCCACTGCTGATTAAGTCTAGTCAGAAATTATGTGAAATAGTGTGAGGAAAATTAAATTTAACAAAACCCGAACAGCATTTCAAACAAAATCCTGCCATGCAATTTTAAAAACTGTCTAAGCCGGGGTAACCTATGCTTTTGTTTTTCCATATTCCATGGTTCTCACCAAGCACATCTGTTTGTGTACTGAGGAAGTCCTGGACTTCCTCATGTGGGAGTCTCCTTTGAATCTGGAGTGAGCCATAGGTACGGGACTTCTTAGCTGAAAAGAAGCCATGTCTTAAAGCCATGATTAAGAGATCTGAATCTGCAGCCCTTTTCCCGTGATTATTATTATTATTTTCAATTCTCCTGGCATTTCCTAACTCTGTTATTGACAGTTCTAGTCCTGACTTACTCTAACAGCAAATTGAATTTATTTCTTTGGAAATACATTTTATCAATAAAATAATTAACAACCGTACACAGAACAAACTATAATAATAATATTCATTGTGATCTGTTTGCAAGAAGAATTATGTGTCAAGCAATGAGAAAAAAGGAAAAATGTCTGGAACATATTTAAAATTTCAAAGACAAGCAAACATAGCCGCAACATACTCATACTTAGAAATTTCTAAAGAAATTTGTATTTTGTCTACATAGTAAACCTATGTCTGCAAAAGTGTACATCATAATTTCTCTGATATGAAATATCCAATACTTCTACTTTCCAAGCCTGCAGATTGTACCAGGTAAACCAGTGAAATGTGTAGGATGGTATTTCTTTATAGATGATAAATGATTCTGTTTGGTGCTTCCGAAGCCTCACCTGGAGTACTGCATCCAGATGTGGAGTCCTCAGTACAGGAGAGACATAGACCTGTTGGAATGCATCCAGAGGAGGGCTACAAAAATGATCCAAGGGATAGAACACCTCTCCTATGAGGACTGGCTGAGAGAGCTGGGGCTGTTCAGCTTGGAGAAGAGAAGGCTCCAGGTAGACCTGATAGCGGCCTTTCAGTATCTAAAGGGGTGCTACGGGAAAGAAGGGGACAGACCCTTTAGCAGAGTCTGTTGTGATAGAAAAAGGTGAAATGGTTTCAAGCTTAAAGAGGGTGGATTTAGATTACATATAAAGAAAAAGTCTTTTACAGTGAGGGTGGTGAGGCATTGGAACAGGTTGCCCAGACACGTGGTGGATGCCTTGTCCCAGGCGACTTAAAGGTTAGACTGGATCAGGCCCTGGGCAACCTGATCTAGCTGTGGATATCCCTGCTCATTGCAGGGGAGTTGGACAAGATGACCTTTAAAGGTCTCGTCTAACTGTAAGGATTCTGTGATTCTATGATTCTGTGATAATAGTCATTCCCATAATTAATTGTTGTGAAGTGTTTACCTAATACATATACATTTGTGAATGATTGTTTCTAACATAGATTTGTAATTTCTAATGTGGGAAGTTACAATTAGATCAAAACATAAAAGCAGCATCATTAATAGAGCTAGCAAGAAAAACAAAAAACTCATTTGAGGATAAAGTTGGTGCATAACAGGCAGCAGAAGTAACTGAAATGTCATTGTTTAAATTCATGCTTCCTTGATAAAATTAACACAAACAAGAATAAGTTACTGTTTATTTCTCATATTTTCTTCTGTTTTCTGGAGGGATAAGGGCTGCTGCTTGCCCCAGTCTTGTTCTAGAAGTGGATATTTACTGAACTGATTGCCTCAGTTCTAAGTTCTTCTGTGCATGCTAACCCCTAGCGTGTTTCACTACAAACAGATTTTTTCAGTTGTGAAAAAATACAGAAAAAATGAAACCAAAATAGTCAGTCATTTTCTCTTTAAAATGCTAGCTTAAAATAGTTTTTTAAAGTTCCATGAGAGTTTTTGGGGCATCCACAACCTCCTTGGGCAACCTCTTCCAGTCTGTCACCACCCTCTGAGTGAAAAACTTCCTACTAATATCTAACCTAAACCTCCCCTGTCTTAGTTTAAAACCATTCCCCCTTGTCCTATCACTATCCACCCTCGTAAACAGCCATTCCCCCTCCTTTTTATATGCTCCCTTCAAGTACTGGGAGGCTGCAATGAGGTCTTCCCAGAGCCTTCTCTTCGCCAGGCTGAACAATCCCAGTTCCCTCAACCTTTCTGCATAGGAGAGATGCTTCAGCCCTCTGATTATCTTCGTGGCCCTCCTCTGGACCCGCTCCAAGAGGTCCACATCCTTCCTGTACTGCGGGCCCAGGCCTGGATGCAGTACCCCAGATGGGGCTTCACAAGAGCTGAGTAGAGGGGGACAATCACCTCCCTCTCCCTGCTGGCCACCTCTTTTGTAATGCAGCCCAGAACACGGCCTTCCAGGCTGCAAGCATGCACTGCCGGCTCATGTCCAAATATGGTATATGTATTGTAGCATTTGTCTTTCCCTGTACTGCAGGAAAAAGAGAAATGGCTCATCTATTCATAACTGAAAGCTACCCATGCAGTGGGACCCTTTTTTAAAATATACAACAGTGTTAACCACAAAAGCTCATGATAACTCTTTAAATGAAGTAGCAAAAAATATGCTACAGACTGAAAACATTGCCTTGCAGTTACAATGCAAACTTGCTCTAACATACCCTTACAGACATATATATGCTTTGTATTTCTGGACACTGACACTAAACAAACTTTGTCTTCTAAGTTAGTCTTATCAATTCATACCTATATTCTAGCTCTGTATTGTAAATGGCATGGAACTCTGATTTAAAAAATTAGACTGAACTAAATCAACACCCTGTACTATGTACACTAATTTTTAGAATCAGCCTGTCGGTATCAATAGTATGAAGATGCCAAACACACTACGAGAAGGTAACTTTGAAACGCTATCTATTAATTACTGACACAAACATTATTAAAATAAAATAAATAAGATTATTTAGATTGCAAAAAGTGAAGAAACTTTCTATTTCTTGGCCTAATAAGTCTGGATTGCTTGAATGCTTGTTTGACTTTTAGTTCAAACTGAAGTTTCTTCTTCTCTTAAAAGAATAAAAACAAAATTAATTATTTGAAACACAGTATTTATTTTTCAAATTAATCATAGAGTCACATAATGATTGGGGTTCGGAAGGACCTTGAAGACCATCCAGTTTCAGTCCCCCGCCATAAGACATGGTTGTTGCCCTCCAGATCAGGGTGCCCAAGGCCCCATTCAATCTGGCCTTGAACATCTCCAGGGACAGGGCATCCATAGTTTCTCTGGGCAGAATGTGCCAGTACCTCACTATCCTTGCAGTAAAAAATTTATTCCTTGCATCTAATCTAAATGTACCTACCCTCTGTTAGTTTAAAACCAGGACCTCTTGTCCTGTCACTACACTCCCTGAGAAAGAGGCTCTCTCCTTTTTAGTAGACCCGTTTTAGGTACTGAAAGGCCACAGTGAGGTCTCCCCAGCGTCTTCTCCAGGCTGAACAAGCTCTGCTCCCTCAAGCTTTCTTCACAGGAGAAGTGCTTCAGCCCTCTGAGAATCTCTGTGGCCCTCCTCTGGACCTGCTCCAACAACTATATGCCTTTATTGTGGTGGGGGCCCTGCGCCTGGATGCAGTATTCCAGATGGGGCCTCACAAGGGCAGAATAGAGATGCAGCCCCGAATACAGTTGGCCTTCCAGTCTGCAAATGCAACTCTGCTTGCTCATGTCAAAATTTTTGTCTACCAGAACCCTCAAAACCTTCTCCACATTGTTGCTCTGACTCCATTCTCTGCTCATCCTGTAATTGTGCTTGGAATTGCTCTGACTCAGATGCAGGACTTTGCACTTGGGTGCATGATCTTACACTTGGTCCCACACCCGAGTGCAAGCCTTTAGCTACTTTTGAGTAGATATTTCAATAAAAAGAAACAAAGATTATTTGTCTAATCAAGATATCACTGGAAGAAAAATGCTTTGGAGAAAAACAACATAAAACAAAACAAAGTCATAAGACTTTTCAAATGAAGTTTTACCTCAGTCTCTATGCATTTTCCCAAAACCTTCCAGGCTGCCCTTCAACTGTGGGAAACAAGCCATCATTTATCATAGCATGTTCCTCTATTGCAGGGCCCTATTAGCCTTGCTATTAGCCTCTGCCATCTCTTCTTGGGTAGCCATGAAGGACAGCTGGTATCTCTAAACAAACATCACTTTTATTAGTTTCCTTTTTTCCTAGTTCTTCCTTACTCGAAATAGACAAAGTAGATAAATTGTTTCACGGTCACAGTTAATGCAATCCCTCCCTTTGAAAAAATAGTTTTGTTTCAACAAAACAAAAAAGAGTCGGGTATTTGGAAAGTGTTGACATGAATGTTTCTTATCTCTCCAGTGTGTCCTGTGTGTTAACACTGGGGTGAGTATTTTAAGTTAAAAACGTAGAAGAAAACTCTTAATTTTATGCTTTTAGAACCTATCATGTTCAGAGGAACATAAAGATCTCTGGTTGGTGATATTCCGCCAAGTTCAATGTATGTAAGTCTCTCCTAAAGTAATGCCTCCAATTTATTTTCATGGTAACTACAACAAAGAACACAAGGACACTACTTAATAGAGCAAATTCTCAGCTACAGAAAAACTATTTTTCAACACTACCATTAGCAGTAACTATATATTTTTGTCAGTAGTAAACAAGAGTTCTTCATTTCATGGTGTGAGATCTGTACATGTTTGTGTACATGTTTAGGGATGTGGTTTGTCTTTGTTTTCATAAATTCACTAAGTGAAACAAAATATGATTATCAACAGAACTGTTCAAAAATACTTCTCACTCAAGATTATTTCCTGGCTCAGTTTTCACTTTCTATCCCCAGCTGGGTTCTTGCTTCTCTTACTAACAAAATATTTTGAAAGTTACGTATATAGCAGAAAAGTAGCCTTCAAATTTGTTTTAATAAATGTATTTTTGCTCATACCTTTCAGGGAGGATAGATGTATCAGAATATGCCTGTGGA
Source organism: Pavo muticus (assembly GCA_016647715.1). Classification (NCBI taxonomy): domain Eukaryota; kingdom Metazoa; phylum Chordata; class Aves; order Galliformes; family Phasianidae; genus Pavo; species Pavo muticus. The sequence continues at coordinate 430,781 of JACDJE010000495.1, read as the reverse complement.
AAATTTTAATCCAGATATTAACATTTAAAATAAAATAGAATTAATTATAATAGAACTAGATAAGAAATGCTGCTGAAATTTAACTGCTATAGCAATTATCAGACAAAGTACATGGGTGAATGCATCTAACTGTTTCTCCTTGGGATAAACTACAATGGTGAGGGAATCAAGCTGAGATATTTTCTAATATAATCCCTTGTTTCTTAAACTGAAAGTGTGTATAATACATTTGAGACTGTTATAATAATATCTTGGGACAAAACTGAAAGGATTGGAGCAGAAAAGTATGTGTCTTACTGTTGTCTCATACGTAACAATATGTTTGCTGCTTCCTCTAATATGTATTCCTTGTCAAGGTGTGGAGTCGCTGATAAAAGTATTCCCAGTATCCTTTTCCTTTCTTCTCTCATAAAATATAGATGAAAACAGAAAAGGAATTACAGTGGGGAAATATATGTATGCAAAACAAAAACTTAAGCTGAAGGATTTTTAAAGCAAAACTCATTTTTCCAATGAAACATACTGAAAAGGCTTTTTGTAAAGTATCCCTACCGAAAACAAGTTTTAGCTGAGAGAGTTTTTGGAGCAGTAATATTTAAGTTATATTTGGACACTTGAAATTTTAAAACATGCATATGTATATATACACATATTTATATTTAGGACACAGCATGAAACAGGGAATTTAAAAAATACATGTGGTATTAGGAATAGATCTTTCCTCACTAAAGGCATGTTCTAGTTATTGAAATTTGGCAACAGCTTTCTACAATAATATGGCAATGATTTTAGTTAGCAATCATCTGCATAAAAATATATTAAAAAAAAAAAACAAAACAAAACTGTGCCCATGAATTTTAAAAGTAATTTATAAAGGAAAAAAAAACCATCTTCCCAGTGATAAAATTGAAAGTATGGTGCTCTAACAAATTGGCTGCATTTGCCTTTGATTATTGCCTCTTCCACAAAGAGTGATTGCTAGTCTGAATTTAAAAAAAAAACAAAAAATGCATAGTGTTTGCTAAAATTGTCATATGGATGCAACATACAACAAACATAAAATCTGCTCAGTAGAATCTTCTATACTGCGTTCTGTTTTCTTCACTGTTAAATGTCTTAGAAAGGCTTTTCTTGTGAGATCATGACTGACAGAACCATTTGAACATGTGTCTAATTCATACATAAATCATGCCCACAGTTTAATAAAATAAATTTTACAAATTAAATACTGCCCCTAAATACACATCAAATCCATAATCAAGTAGGGAAGCAGCAGGACATTTGAACTGCAGAAAGTAGAACAGGAAGAGCCACTGGGATCTGCTTCCCAATCTATCTGCTGAGAAGGAACCAGAAAGAATAGAAAAGGAAAGACTATGTAGCTATAGTCACAGGAATCTAGAGAGAATACTTTTGGTATTTCCTTAACTGATGATTTTTTTAGTTTCTTAAACCTTTGCTTTGGTTGAACCAAGGTTATTTAAGCCTTTTTTCAAAGCCAGTTAAGTATGACATATCATCTCTACAGCAGCCTTTTCATATCTATCCTGGAATTCTCTCTTATTTTATACACAATATGGAATTGTTGAGAATTAAGAAATGTGCTTATCAGCCTATTGTTTTTCTTCCCCAAGAGCTAGTTTTAGGTCAGGTAATACTTCTTAATAGTACACAACTACTGAAAGAAATCTCTTCTCTAGACTATTCTTCTTTCTTAAGTAAGAGTTTACAGCTGTGAGAGTACTCATTTTTTTAAAAACAAACTAGCATTTCTATCTCTATGACTGCCATTCACGAATAGATATATTGAAACAAATAGAAAATTTAACTTATTTAACATTTGATGTGCATTCATAGCATGCAATATTCTCTTGTGAACAAATCTGACTTCTTGTTATTACCACTTGTCTTTGACTGTGAGCTGTCTGAGAGTAATAAATATAACTCACTGGATTCCTTACTTCATAGAATTGGGATCTCTGTCAACTCTATTTTGTAAGAAATTCAGTTAATGTCTCTCTTGATTTTCATATGAAATTTAAAAAGAACAATCAACATTTCTAATACATGCTGCAAGTTCTAAAGACAGAGATAAAATTATGGCATGTCACAGAAAGTAGGAGAGGCTGCTCTGGAAAAGTCTTTGAGGTTTTTTGTTGTTGTTTTTGTCTGTAGCCATCATTCTGTGAAAGTGTGGTCATTGAGCATTGATAAATGTGTCACCAGAGCTAAGCAAAAGAAATTAACACAAATAGACAATCTTGAACTATTTGGAGTGGAGGTTTTAGAACTGAATGCAATATGTCTTCCCAGACCATAGACTCATAGAGCCTGACTGTAGTGGTGAAGATCTTTTCTCTTTAAATGTCTTTTTCTCTTGAATGGTGCACATTTGGCACTACTGAAATGACATTATCTTTGGGTAATAATATAATAAATCACATTTCTCAGAAGCAGAAAAAACATTTTGCATCTCTAAACTAGGCAGATGACAGCATCAAGTGGCTTATAAAGAGACTATGGAATTAAAATTCTGTAGCTGTGCAGGAAAACGATCCTGGGTAGGATCCTATTCACCAGTCAAACGAATGTGCCAAGGAGTGATAGTGTGATGCAGTTTTGTTGTAGATTAAACATTCTAACAAGCTGAAAATGATCCGCTTAACCAAAGGTTAGAGCAAGGTACTGATAGAAGTGATTTGATTCTAGTCCAGTTTAATTTAAATGCTGGCAAGGAAACCTGAGGCAGTAAATAACAAACTGGTCACTGCCAAGATATTTTGGACCTCCTTTTAACAATATGAAATTGTTTGTTTCTGTGTTTTTTCCTGCCCCAATGTAATGTTTATACTATTATCAATGTAAGCAAGCGAGATCTCTGTCCAAAACCCAAACATTTGGCAGAAAGTCTGTGTTTTCACAGCACCTTATGAGAAATGTCCTGCAGTGAGTTATGAATGAATAACTACAGAGGTACCCACCCAAAAGAATATCCTTGATTTTCAACCTCCAACTGCCAGTCAGCTCTCTCTGTATTTTACCACTTTTACTGGACTGACTATCAAAAACAGCTGAGTTCATCTATCTGTCCTGTATTACTCAAAGGACTTCTTGATAAAAAACTTCACTTCTACCGTTTCACCATGAATGCTATGATCTTGTAATAGGTTGACATCATAGTGACCCAAACACTACAAAGATGGTGAAGGTCTCTAGAGAAAGACAAAAGAAATGGCTGAGGCTCCTCGGTTTGCTCAGTGCATAGTAGAGGAGCTGAGAGGCCTCACGGCGGATGCAGCTCCTCACAGGGAGCGGAGGGGCAGCACTGAGCTCTGCTCTCTGTGACAGCGACAGGGCTGGAGGGAACGGCATGGAGCCGTCACGGGAGGGGCAGCTGGGGGTTAGGAAAGGATCTGCACCAGAGGGTGGTGGGCACGGAACAGGCTGCCCAGGGCAGTGGGCACAGCCCCAAGTGCCAGTCTTCAAGGAGTGTTTGGACAGCTCTCTCAGACATAAGGTTTGAATTTTGGGTGGTCCTGTGTGGACCAATGAGCTGACTCAATGATCCTTATTGCTCCCTTCCTACTTAGGGTATTCTATGATTCTATGACTCCCACCGCTGAACCAAGGTCAGTTATTCTGGCAAGCCACAGAATTGCCATTGTACCTAAAACTCAGCTTTTTGTAAAGTATACAATATTGCTATGGCCCAAATCCATTAACAGTGTGTAAAGCAGCCTTTCATATCAATCAGAGGCAGTGAGCTGTAAAGGAATTGCATCCCAAGGAATCTCGTTGCACTTCCATTTCAATGCACAGCACCATTACAAATCTTACATCACATAAAATCTGAGTTCAGTGAGAACAAATGGGAGTATGAAGTTCTTTTAACTTCTACTGACAAGGCTGCAACTGTAAATCATGTTCAGAGTTGCACGGAAGTCACAGAACTAAAAGAGAAAAAATGAAGTCATCGAAGTAACATAACTTTTGTTGTCTCTCTATTATGTACATCTGGTAAACTCTAAACTGTATACAGGGCTAATGTTTGAAATCATCAAACAGTTGCAAATATAAGAACCTTTATGCTCATGAGTAGTCTAGAATTCAACCCGCAAGGAAATCTGATGGGACAGCATTTATTCATGCACTTCTAGGTTCAAATAATTAAATAACCTTAGGGTTCTGGATGCAAGTACTCTGTTTTCTTTCCACATTACATTTGGGCATTGTAAACAGTAAAGATCATGTAGAATTTTAAAGTTCTATCCCTGAGATAGTGCAGCATTTCCTCCTCCAGAAGATTTCCATGAAAGGTTTCTCAGCAGCCTGTGAAAGCTTTTACTGCTGGTCTAGGAAGCTGGGAGGATGGAAAGAATTTAAATTTTCAACAACAAACACAAAAACAGCCTCTGGCAAAAGAAGTGCTAGTTACAAACTCAGAACAGCAAAAATACTGATGCTCTAGTTCAAGCATCAACAACATATTCCCCGATGACACAGCTAGATGACTTCTACTAATTCCCTTATCTCCTACTGAGTATGGGAAGATTGTTGTTCCATCTGTTAGCAGTGGAAAGGAGGGGGAGTAGGGGGAAGTCACTTATGCCAATTTACTAAGAAGAAATAATATCCATCTTGCAGCAGCAACAGCAGCATAGCAACAACAGGCCAATATGCCATTAGCAGAGCTAGAGCCCTGTGTTTCAGTTGTTTCTTGGCTGTGACAAAAAGATATATGATGAATCTCATCTGTACAGAAGTCAGTCCTACTGTTACTTTTATTGCTGGCAATGAGGAAATTACAAACATTAAATTTTCAAACAGTGGCAAGGCCGAAGGCGCTCTCCTTTGAACTGTGGGAAGTGAAGAGGTATGCTACCTCCAGGGTGGACTTTTTGTCTAAAGACAATATTTCATAGGTATAGCAAGAATGAAGTGGTTATTAAAAATACAGTAGAACAATTACTCCATGGTATGGGCAACAAATGTTACAATATGGAAAAAAGTTATGGCAAGTAGTAGTAGTTGACTAAATATCTGCTCATATTCGCTCTTTGGGCTCCAGCAGTGTACAGCGGTGAGCAAAGCTGACACTGCTGTACTACTTCCACTGCAGTACAAGAACCCCACTTGTGTCCTGATCCTTGTGGGTATTTCAGTAGGAGACAGCAAACAAACTTTACCCCAATTATTGTTGGTTTCCTTTTATGGATCATGAAGTCCTGTGCCTTCCTTCAGGTAAGTCGGTACACGTACATAAGATTATGGTGTGAATGAGAAACCTTTCTTATCTTTGTTTCACGTTCTCTCTTTGGTCGTGTTTGGCTGTGTGTTCGAAAGAGCACACTGCATCATTCAGGTGTTCTTTTATGAAACACCTCCATGTATTTTCTTTCTACAGGACATGCTAAATAATAATTTACATTTTAAATTTATTTAATCAGAAACATTCTAAATATTCTAAAGAACATGTGCTGAACTCTCATCTTCTCAGTAAACTCACATGAGCCAAGGAAACAAAGCACAGCATGAGACCTGATTCTTTCATTCTGGAATGGACTCTGAAATACTGTGAGTTATCACAAAGGCTTGTGGATATAGCTTGAGCATCATTAAGTATTCATTAGGGATAAGAAATGATAATGAGAAAAAAAAAATTAAGTCAAGATGATCTGAACAAATTTCCTTGAAAATAAATAAATACATACATACATACATACATACATACATTTTGATTAGGATTAAAACTATCACTGAAGTTCAAACAATTCTCACAAATTCCATCAACTCTAAATGCTAATTTAGAGTTTAGATTTAGATTTAATTTTTCTTTATTTTATAACATCATTAGTACTTGAACAAAACAAAAGATATTTAGTATTTAAGGAAGGAGAAAAGGGGCAGAAGATTTAAAGCAAATATACTGGATGAAATTTTTGCATATGTATGCAATATGGACAGTCTCCATTAAGTTAAAATCCAGAGTATCAATAACATAGATTTATGTAGCATATTTCAGCACAATTGCATGCCTTAAGTGAAAGAATAACTAAGCTTTGAGGGTGTGTGAATGTTTAGGAATGTGATCTGACAAGTTAAAGTGGCATTCTTTTTTTAAGTATTCCTCAAAATCTCTCAGTTCTGCGTAGAAAAAAAAGGATCATGATGAGTCAACTTTTTTGCTGGCTTTGAAGAGAGATTTGGTTGCTTTAACTGTTGCACATACCAGTGCCTATCCCAGGACAGTGCACTGGAACAGTATCTTGTGGACTGCTGTGAAATTTGAATAGACAAACACAACGTTTAGGGAAGCCCAAAATGCCAATTAGCAGTTATTCATGTATGCACATCCAACATGCATGTTGTAAGACATTTAAAGTCAATCTTGGCCATACTGGTGTCAAAATAGTCCCCAGCCACATGCTCCTACATCCCTTCTACTGTGATTATAAATAATGTGTCTTCTGTGGAGTTCCTGATGCAACTGAACAATAATGTTATTTTGTAAATGTTTGCATTCAGTACAGCTCACCATGTTTCTGTATGTTCCACAGTATTTACACACACACAAAAAAAAAAAATGTGGCAGAAGTGTGTGGAGTAGAATCATCCTTCTGGATGTAGCATGTCTTCAAGTAGCTTGCCTGTAATGTATCACAGCCTAAATAACAACGCAGAGTAATTGATACTTAAGTAATAGTTTTATTACCAGTATCTACGAGGCCAAGAATTGACCTGCATCTGTTCAAGTGAATGTACTTGCTTTTGACTCAGGTTCTCTAAGCCTAAATATGGATCAGTTTGTATGCATATATATACACCTTTATCAGTCTTTGACTGTCTCATAACATCTTTGCATGATATACTGGACACTCATATTTGATTCATTATATTGGAACTCCCTTCTTGAAACAAATGATGGTTAGAAGGAAGAAGTTGATCCTAGCTTACAAGCATTTAAATGTTATTCTTAAGATGTCCTTAGCTGTGAAGAAACTCCAGATTTGCGTTATCTAGAAAAGAATAGAAACTGGTTTTCTGAAACAATGAGAATAAAACAATAATGTGTTAAAAGAGCAAGATATTATAACTCACCAACAGAGGAGGAAAAAGTGGAGAATTTCTGTCAAAATATGAAAAACTGTCTCCATTAAATATTTCTTTACAAATAAAAATATTATTAAATATTACACATTATGATTATAACAAAAATTATAATTATATAAATTATATAATTAAATATTTCTTTATACTTAACTCTTCATTTTCATAACTAGAGAACAGTTGGAATAAGCTTATTAAATATTTCCCAATTTCCACTAAAATTGGAAAAATGTAGTTTTGATACCAAACATAAAAGAACAGAAGGCTTAACAAGTTGAAATTTGCTCTTTTCTGTTATTCAACAACATAGTCATTTTGAAGTTGTACAGTGAAGAAGAAACAATACGTATCTCCTTTCTATTCAAATTCATGTTATTCAAAGGGAGATTTTAAAGTCAGTGATTAAGAAAATATACCTGATCACTCATAAAAGGTGTGTGATGCATAACACCTCATGATGCATAATACCTCAAAATTACAATTACTTCTTTTCCAATGGCTGAGACTAGAATATTGGCAGGTCCCAATTGCCTGCATTCCCTTGTTAAAAATCAGCCTTTAATGTGAATTCATTCTACAGTAAATTCAAATTTTCTTTACCTACCTTTTAATTCAGGCTGAAATCCTGACTTCTGCTTAGTCATTTTTATTGTATCTTGTACTAAAATGTCAAATTTCTTCTCTAGTCTGATTCATTTGTTTGCATTTTGTAAAATAACTTGTATTTTATCCTACCTTACAGAAAGGGTCAAAGTTAAAGATGCGTTTCTCAAAAGCAGGTGATGAGGGGATAGATTATGCACTCCAGTTCTAGAAGACTTTCCATTATGTAATTTCATTATTTGTGTACCATTTGTTGTACAAGCGAATATAAACCAATTGCAGCAAAGCATAGTCTTGTGCATGGCCACAGTTTCTACAGAAGGCCTGACTGGCATTTTGAGGCAAGCATGAAAATGCCTATTGTTTTGCTTTTTACCTTTTTTTAAACTTCTCTCTTTTCTTTTTCCCCTCATTGTCCATCTGTTGCTTACAAAACAAATTCATTAATGTCCAGTTCCCCGGCAAAAGCAACAGTAAACAAGACTGTTCTTTGAAAAAGAAGCCAGATCAATTTATAAAGAGTTTTTGTATTCATTATGTTTGGGAGAACTAGAAGTCTAACTTTCTTGATTTTAAAGTTATCTCCTTTTTTTAATTATTGTCTCTGTATTCCTCAAGATTCTTGGATCCTTAAACAAGGTGAGAAAATATACAAAATAATAATATTATCCACTGTAACAGCAATAACATCGCAGTATTTATCTTCTCACTGATGTAGTTATGAGAAGATTAAGCACTGACAAGCTAACATTTTCTTTTAATATTTCTGTACTTTCCCTTATTTTGGGAATTCATGATTGTTAGGTCATCTCTGGTTTTAAGTTAAATCCGTGCTTCTGGCAGCATTCCCTGTTACCCATGGATTAATATAAAACAAATCAATACAGATTCAAATGCAACTAACCTATCTGTTAGAACAAGTGATTTATATATATGAGAGAAAAACAACAGCTTATAATTTTGCTACACAACGGCTTTAGAAAACATTTGTATATTGAATAACTAGTAAGCAAAGGTCAGTCCCATCAGCAGCACGGCTGTACTGCTATGTAGAAATCTGCAGAATAAGAAATCAGCCTTTCTGGTCTTGAAATTATAGTGCATGCCTGGGACCAAAGACATAAGGATGCCAAGTGAGCTATTTCCAACAGTCTAATTAAAAAATAGTGAAATTCATATTGCAGTCCTAAAAAATATATTAAATTGTCAGCTAGAATCTAAATCACAAGATACTAATATGCACTTCTTAAAAAAAAAAAGAAAGATGATAATGTGTGTAAAATATGTGAAACTGCCGTAATCCCTAAAAAATAACTAATATTCAAGAAACAAGACAGAAAAATGTAGCAAAATTAAAGAATACAAGCAGCAAGGGGAATTTAGATTAGTGGCCTTATAGTAGATACCTAGTAATTGTTGTGTAGAAAAAAAAGATGCCTTTGAAATGCATGAGTCTTGTGCAGCTATACCTTTACTATTGTATTCCTTCAGAAGATAAATGGAGACTTTCTCTCCACATTTCCTGGAGATGCTTAATACTTGTAGAGTATTAAGAGGCATTGTAGAGAGCAGGATCTTCACACAGACAATTGTTGTTAAATAACTTTTCACAGAATCACAAACTTTTGTACGACTACTAATTTTTTTTCATGAAATATTCACATATTTCCCTGAAGTCTCCTCTTAATTATAAGGATATTTCAGACTTATTTCACTAGGCAGGATACCTGATGGTTATTTTTCTAATCAAATACAAACACATAAGATGGGTATTTGACATTTAGAGGTGTTTAAATATGATTTAAGTTACTGACATAGGCAATGCATTTGAATGCACCGTGATTTCATATAAGGAAAGCTATGTCTTTTTAGTATGAATATCCTTGATCCAGTTAGGAAAATAAATATTCCAAAGACTGCGAACCACTAGTTGAAAGACAAACAAACAAAAGAAAGAAACCACCAAAGATTGTATCCAGAAATCTCAGCAACTGAGGGTTGACACTGTAAAAAAATGTTTCCTGAAAATGATTCTCACATAAACGAAGATCTCACTAGAAATCTTCCAGGACAATCAGCCATTATAAAAATGATTTGTTTCCTTTTCACTGACTTGCAGCTAGCCTCAGGTCACTTTTCTTTATGTTTTTAAAGAAGCTACTTCATTGTATTCTTTTCCTATTTTGCCAAAAGGCAAAAGGATTTATTGCAAAGTCCTCAGCTAAGCAAGAGGGGAGAGAGTAATGGCTGGATATTTCTAATAGCATCCACAGTAAAAAGTTATTCAAATGGACTATGTGAATATTACATGAATATTAAATTATATTTCCATCTTTTATTCTGATAGCCAAATTTAAATAGTGGTAGTTATAGGTAGATACAGATAGGTATGGATATAGAAATAGATATATAGTTGCAAGCAAACTTTCATGATTAGACAAGCATGCGCTCTATTACTTTTATTTCCCTCTCCCCCAGCTTTGCAGAAGTGCAAGAACACAAAAAGGAGAAAAGTTTGGTGAACATGTCAGAAATTAACAAAACACTTATAAGGAACAACTGAAAAGTCAGATTTCAGCCACAGACCTCTTAAGAAATGGGAAGCGTCAACTTAGCCAGTTCCTTGCTTCCACAGCTATTTGCTGCCTACACTATAGATGCCAGCTGCCACCTTTAGCTGATGCATTTCCACCACAATCACTGCACTGTATTACATTGCAGATGATGAAGCACGTTAGAGTTGAATGACTGGCATAAATCAACTTTATTAATAGAACTCACAGAAGTCACCAATTCCTTTTCAGTCCTTCCTCCTCATTTTCAAAAGGGCAATTCATGAACTGGAGTTGAGTAATGGTGCAGTTGTTAGCACAATTTATGAAATAAAGATCATATCTTAGAGGGTGAGCATTTTGTGTAATAACAGATTAGCTGAATTATTGGAAAGAAATCTTCCTATCCAAAAAGGCTTTCTTACTACTTAGTTGCCTTTTATTAACTGAATCATAGAATCACAGAATTTTAGGGGTTGGAAGGGACCTCCAGAGACCATCAAGTCCAATCCCCCTGCAAAGCAGGCTCCCTGCAGCAGGCTGCACAGGTGGGCGTCCAGGTGGGTCTTGAGTATCTCCAGAGAAGGAAAATCCACAACCGCTCTGGCCAGCCTGTTCCAGTGCCCTGTCACCCTTACTGTGAAGAAGTTCCTTCGCATATTGGTGTGGAACTTCCTATGCTCCAGTTTATGGCCATTTCACTGTCCTGTCCCTGCAGACCACTGAAAAGAGGCTGACCATGTCTCTTTGACTCCCACATTTAAAATATCTATAAACATTAGTAAGATCACCTCTCAGTCTTAAGGCTGAACAGACCCAGGTCACTCAGCCTTTCCTCATAGGGGAGATTCTTCATCATCTCTGTGGCCCTTCACTGGACTCTCTCCAGGAGATCCCTGTCTTTCTTGTACTGGGGAGCCCAGATACAGTACTCCAGGTGAGGCCTGACCAGGGCAGAGTAGAGGGGGAGGATCACCTTCCTTGACCTGCTGGCCACGCTCCTTTTAATGAACCCCCAAATCCCATTGGCCTTCTTGGACACACTGCTGGCTCATCACCAACCTGTCATCTACCAACCTGAAATTGGTGACAGTTTAGGCACATAACTAGGAGAGTAATTATATTCCCAACTCCAGAGAGTTTATGATTGTAATGTTCTTCTCCCATAACTCAGTGCTTTCAACATATAAAAACATAGCTCGCTGTGACATTAGTGTTTCATGACATACAGTGTTATTACAGAAAGACATCAATACAGTAAGATGCCATAAACATCTTATTTATGATGTGTGGGAAGGGAAGGGAATGAATCAAGACACGATGAGGATAAAATGGAATAAATAGAATGGTTACATAGAGAGGATGATAATAGGAAAGGGAAACGAATAAAAGACTGGAAAGCCCAGGGAGAGCAAAGAGAGGAATGAGTTGCAGTTACTTCTGATTATGAAAATTTAATGAGAGGGTAGTGTAGGGACCATCACCTATTATAAGAGCTTCATTTGTCAGACTTGCTTTTTGGAGTGATTTATACAGAGTTCTTCTCTTTTTTTTCTTTTTTCTTTTCTTTTTTTTTTTTTTTTCCCCTTAATATATCTAATAATATTGCTCTGGTCTTTGAAATGCACTGTGAATGACTTCCAGATAAAAACACACATCTCTAGGAAATAAGTTTTCCTATGTTACAGCTCTCATGAAAGCTCATTCTTTTTCTTTTAATACGTTCTTTCTCCTATAACACAGAAGTGCTACCCTGGGGCATACTTCCAGCAAATTCTTGCTCTTCTTAGTACATAAGGTCAATATGAATTAGCTTTAGTCTCAAGCCTTATGAATGACACTACTGGAAACATATACAGAGAGATTTACTGCCAACTGCTTAATTATAGCCAAATCCAAGAGCCTGATTATGGACATATTCATATCTAGTGGGATGCTACCTCTCATCCAAAGGCCATCTTTCTACGCACTTTTAAATTTTCCCTGTAATTGAAGATCCAGTGTCCAGAACGCCCACGTGGTAAAATAGTTTTCATGATTGCTTTGAGAATTAAAACCCACTACAGCAGTATTTTGTTAATGTTTATGAGATTAAAATGGCACTCTTGGGTGACAAACCTATTTAACTACACAATGCATACCTTTATTTCTTCTACTGTTTCTTTTAAGAGAGGCATTTCTAATCTGTTAGCTAGGATGCAGTATATAAATCTGAACTGTTATTCTGGATTATTAATGTATGGGTTTCCTGACAGTGCAAATGACACACCGCTAATAATAATCAAACTAATTAGCACACATACAGCACTTTGTATCTAGGAAGATCCATACAAATGTTAACTAATTAATTCTCACAACACCCCTGTGAGGAAAGGAAGTAATTATCCTGAGCCACATTTAACACATGGAGAATCTGAAATACAGAGGTTAAAGTGTTATTCTAGTAAGAAACCTTACACTCTGAATTGGTATTCCAGTGCTTTCACTTGCAGTTTCTCAATGATTCTCACCTCAGCTCTGCTACATACAGTAACAAATTTTCTCCTCAGGAGCCAGGCATGAAATGTCAAGTTTTGTGCCAGCTGAAAGAATGGACAGTAAGATTGGAGGGCTGCACCTCTGTGCCTTTACCTGCATAACCTGAGGCTCACACAAAGCATCCCACAAAACTAGTGATGTGGATGGAGAGGAGAAAACTTGCTTCTTGTCCTTCTTCCTAAGTGTTTCCCTTCATAAACTCCTTTCTTTAAGTCCAATTATGTGTTAATTTCTTTTTGTTTGTTTGGTTTTTTGTGATCCAAATGAAGTCTGTATACATGCAGTGGCCTCATTGTGTTTTAGTTATGGAATAAGCGGCTCTTATAAATCACTTTCAGTGGATCTCCTCAAAGAAGAATAGTAGACAAGACTTTCTTACTTGCTTCTGAGGGAAGGAAGTAAAATTATTTCTGACATTAACATAAATAGACTTGCCTTTTAAAAATGTAAGGAACAGACCTGTTGTGTGAGAAGAGGACATATCTATGCAATCAGTTTTTGGAAGGAAAGCAGATTTAGAATACTTTACTACAGTGGAAACCAGTTACTGCTTGACTTTTGGAAAGGAGAACTAAAATCTGCCTTGCTATATGTGAATAAACTAATAATAATTCACATAATTTACTATTTATCTCCCAGATTAATTTTGTGAAGACATCGTAGAGGCAAAATGTGCAATTAAAATTGAGCAGCTCAGGTGCTGAGATAACAGTGTGGTGATTACAAGGAATACTCCCAGAAAAAAAAATATGACTAGGTCAAGAATAGGTCAGGATCATACATCATTCTTCTAGGCAGTTGTAGCACTATTTTGTAATCTAACCTTTTACAGTTATGCAATACTGCTGATGTAAAGACTGCATTATCACTACCCATTTTGTAGTCTCTGAAATAGCCCATTGTGTGGAATACAGTCTTTGAGAACATACATCTTCAAAAATGCATGGCTAGAAATAAAGATCTGCACTGAGAACACAATAACATATCTAAAGTCATCCAAAAAATTAGAAGAAAGATTATGGTTGTCTCACTGTTTCCTAAGCCTATGTTACCATGGCTTTGAAACTATAAACATAACTCTGTCATGGCTGTATTCTTCTTATCTGTGAACTATGGGAGATCAAACAGTTAGACACAACTATTTATTAGAATTGAAAAACTCAATGTACTACGATACAATTTTCCACTCTTAGAAAACAATGAGAATAGGTAAAGTAATCAAAAAGGATAAAAGAGTAAGGTTTTTCCAAACTTTGCTTTCAGATTTTCTGGAGAAGCAACAACTCATGTAGTACTTTATTTCAGACTTCTAATAATACTTCTTGTTCAGCTTAACTTTTAAATGCGATCTCTTACAAAAAAAAATGTTTCAGCTTCATTAAACAAGCTGTGTATCACTCTGATAACTAATAAAAACTTGAGGAAGGAAATCATTTTACAGCCTGGAAACAGCTTTTTTGTAAATCTAAAACTTGTTTTGCCATGGGACGTTGTCTGCGGAATTATGGCTTATTTAGGATACATGAATATTCCAGGCTTTTTTATGCTTCCAGAATAGCCACTTCAGACTGAATCATTGTTTTCTTGCATTCAACCCAGATCTAGTATCAGAGCGAATGGACTAACTCCACTTCTGACCCTATATTTGCAGTTCTTCAAATTCACTATTTCTACACTCACTGCGCTCAGAAATGTACTACAACAGAGCCCTTAGTAGTTTTCTATTTTGACCTGGTTGGTAAAATACCTGAAGTTACATTCCCTAAGTAAATTAGAAATGAAGTAGCATTCTGTACCAAAATTTTATCTATCCAATAAGACAACATATTACAGAGAAAAAAAGTCTATGTGTGTGTTTCTATCCATATTAAAAAGTCTATTTCAAATCACTGATTAAGATGGGGATTATATTTCATAATGAAATAAGTCTACATAACTGCCATTAAGAGAAATGTGTTTAAAATTCACACACATTCCTTAATAAAACGTCAAATTAACAGAAACAATCAAAAGCTGTCACAACCACCTTTCAAAATGCTTTATCAGTGATGTTTTCAGTTATGAAGAAGTGTTGATCTTTATTTGATTCTTTTAAATTCAGAAAACACTGTAAACTTTATAAAGTTACAAGAACTGAGAATTTGCATTATCTTTGGTATTATACATATTATTGATGCATATATCAAGTTACTATGGGTAACTATGTGTAACAGAAATGTACATACATATGACTTTTAGAAATTAATTAATTAATGCTTGGCTTAAATGCTTATTTCCGCAGCCGACTTTGCTTTTATGCTATTTACTACAGTTGCATTTCGATGTTTAAACCAATAGGTGGCACCAGGAATTTCCAGGAAAAAAAAATTAAAAAAAAATAATAAAAAATTAACGCATATTTGATTGCAAATTGGATTGCAGGTGATCAGTAGCCAAACTAACAGCAAGATACAATTAATAAATAGCAGTAATTGGAGTGTGATGGAGGCATATAAGAGAGAAAGAATGAAAAAAATAGCAAAAGCTGTGGAACTGAAAAAAGAGATGGAAACAGAAATCATAATCTAATCAAAGACTGTCAGAATAGATTTACAAGAACTGAGTCCTGGCAGCAACCATATGATAGCACTTAAGACGGTACAAATAAGAAATTGGAGAAGCACAAATTTTTGTGTTATTATTTCTCTTCAGAAAATAAGTTCTCTATAGCATGACTTAAGTTAGACATCCAAATTTAAAACACCTCAAATACATTTTTGGGAAAAAAAAAAAAAAACCTTGAATACATTAATGTTTGGTGACACAGCATTTTAAATCTTGTCAAATCTAATGGTGTCTGAAAGGACAGTTCAGAAAGTGTGAAATACACTCAAATACTGGCAACCTGCACCTGTAGTCGAGGGAAGGACACAAAACCATGAGTCATGCAATGTCCTGACCCACAAAGGCATGACACAGCCTGTGAAAAATACGTTAAAAAAGAAAGGAGATGAGGTGGTGTTTTGCCAGAAAACATTAAAAAGAGAAAAAGTTATTGGGTGTTTCTAACAGAAAATGAAATGACAGGCAAAATAATTTACTGATGGATCCTAGCTGGGTCTCTCCAAACCAAACTCTTGGAAACTCTTTGGCAAGGCATGCCTGACTAGATTTATTAAGGGAAAATTTTAAATGAACAAAATAAAACAAAGCTTTTCATTCTTCTTTTACAGCATCCAAAGATGAAACCAGAACTATGTTGTCCACTCACCCCTAGGCTGCGCAAATAATTAATTTCTCACTTCACTAACCAAACTATAGAGTAAGGCTAACAAGTACAAAGAAGCAGGAAGTTAAAACAACAGTTTAGGTCAGATGGAAAAGATTATTTACGGGGCATTTCTTTACCAAAGGGGAAAAAAGTTTTTTGAGATATCTTTAACCTAACTTTTGGATGCTTTGAAAGAAATATATATATATATATATATATATATAACCAAAATGATAGAATAAAATAACTCAAACTTTCTTCTTTCTTTGCTATGGGGAAAAGGAAGGTCTTAATTTAGCTAAAAAAAAACCTCATAAAAAGTCTATTACGGGATGAAGTCATGTTACTAAAGAAGTTAATGTAAAATCACACTAAGAACATGTACATTTGACACGCATATCCATACACCAGTCTATAAAGATTCTAAAACTGTGCCTATCTTAATATATTCGGTTTTCTTGGCGATGTTTTGGTACCCATGGTACTGAGCTGGCAGTGCTGGGAGAGCTGCATCCTGTGGGAAGCCCATGGGCGTCAGTTCAAGAAGAGAGACCCCACATGGAGCAGGGGCAGAGAGTGACCATGAAGGAGCAGCAGAGGTGAAGCACTTGGAAGCAGACTGACAGAAATCTGTTTCTACTGACAAGAGACTTACTGCCAATTTCTCTAAACAGGAAAAACATTTCTACAACATTCAAGGAGAGCATGTTGTTTAAAATAGATTAACAAGCCTAAAACCCAAAAGTGAAGAAAGTTGTCTGAGTTGAACCTGTTAAACACCACAAATCATTCGTTACCATCTGCAAGTAATATAGCAGGCCTGCCATGGCTATGGATGCTACCCAAATACATATATAAAGTCAGGTAGTAGTGGTGGCAAATTTTAAGCAACATAATTGGTAAAACTGACAGTTTAGGGAATCACAAAACAAAGTCACTGTCTCCATCTCAAGTAACTCCCTGGGCACATTATATCGATACTCAAAGACATATATCAGCTTGGGACCCAAAAGGACTTTTCTGTGTTGCTCCACTACCCACCTTTTAGCAGGACTAATTCATTTTATTTCTCTGTGCGATATGGCTAAACATTTTCCACTGTTAAACAAGGGAAAACTCTCCCTATTCCAAAAGACTTCCCTAAAGAAAGTATAGATTTATTTTTTTTTTTCTCTAAATGTCATGCTTTTGTTGAATAAATAGTCAGAGTTAAAACAGGGCAATGACTCCCCATTAACATCCTACTCACGTTTTTTTGTTTGTTTGGTTGGTTGGTTGTTTGGTTTGATTTTGTCATTTATGAGCAGAGCGTACTTTGCTTGTGATTAGTTTGCTCATAATATAATAATAGTTTGAGGATTAGGAAGTTTTCATCAAGTCCCTTCCCTACAGCTCAGATTCTGCTACTTCTTCATATAAACAAAAGCTTCATTTTATCCTCAAACCATTCCAGCTTTTCTTGGTGAAACTTTTCTTCCTGATGTTGACTTTGCAAACAGTATCTTCACTTGTAACTAATGTGGTGTAAAATAAATGGATCTGTAATTCAGAATATTTGGTGCAGAGGACCTGAACACTCACAAGATTCAGGGGAGTTTCATCATGAATAGTTCTGGTGTGGTCTTGTAAATGGTGCACCCAGTAGCAGTCAGAGTGCCCTAGGGGCATTTCTGGAGTGTATCTTGCTGTTTAGTTTTACTTGAAAGGAGTCTAATGTGCAACCACAAAATCAACCAGCAAATACTGGGAGATTCTTTCAAAAGCACATGTCTGACCTGAACTAAAACTTTCATGTAGGCAGATGACAGAGTATCCCTTGCAGACTATTCTGTAACAGGAGGAGGCTGTGTGATACATAGGGTTGATTCCACTGGCTGAGAGGATGAATCTGAGTGCTGAGGGCTCTCTCAGGAGAACATGGGATGAACAAGAACATCACCTTGTTCAACTTAAGTATTACTCTAGACAGAGCAGAGACTGTATCCATTATAATATAAATGAACATTTTACTCTATAAATGTAAAATGTAGCTCTAATTGCTGCTCTCTATAGAAACAAAATGAAATCAAGCTGCTAATATCAGGAATATAGATAGATTTGACCTACTGAAATCTGCTTGCCTTCTGAGTTGGGCCCTCAGTTACTGAAAGATACTACTGAAGTACAATGGGGGAAGAAGAAAACAGCTCATTTTTGATGTAATCGTCATTGCTTTGGTGGTTAACTTACGACATTAGAATGCTTGCTATGTTCTTGTACATAGGGCTTTTTTTGCTTGCCTGGTTATATCAAGCAGAAATATACATATATATATAATATATATCCAATATTATATTATTATATATATAATATTATATTAATTTATATATATATTTCCTGCTCTTTCTTAAGAATTTCTTCATTTACAACCTTAAATAAACACTAATTTTTTTTTTAGAAATGTACTTTTTTTTTTTAATGTGAACTTTAAAAGATTTGTACATCTTAATTAGTAAATCTGGATTTATTGTGGTAATATTCAATATTTTTCTCTACTCACCTGCATTTATACTAGGATTAGTGATTACTCCTGCTTGCTTTAATTTTCTCGAGGAATTTGGGACAACTGATTATGTTCAAAAATGACATAACTCAAAAATTCAAACCTCGCAATCATTCTGTAGCTTTACAACAAGACAGTTCTTGAAAAAGTGTGAAAACAAAAATAAGGAGAGAAAACAGCACTACTTTAAAACCTACTTACCTAGAGACTTATCTGCTTGGAGAAAGTAGAGCTACAAGCTCCTGTACTGTTTTAGGATGCAGTCAGAATTATGCAATGTGCTACATCCATACTTCTCTGTGTTATGGCCTTGATCACTGAAAACGAGCTGTAAGAAATGCTTTGCATTCCTCTATCTATTTAATTGCAATTGATCTGTTTTAACAAACTTTTCAAACACCACTTCTGGATCTCTCTATTTTTATTATTAATAAGGCTATGTAAAAATCAAGGATAAATAAAGTTCTAATACAATAGCTCTACATAAACACGTGTTTTACTCAGAACAAGAACTCTGGATAGATAATTAACTCAAATTGCAGGGGTTTTGTCCAAATTCTCTGCAGTTACTGACAATTTCCCAACTTTTAACTACCTTATAATTATGAATGGCGTATATGCCAGACCATTTTGTCATTTTTCCATTGGCTAGTTAGAAATAAAAGCTCAAGCTGTAGCCTGCCTTCTTTCATTTTCTCATCTCCATGGTGCTGTCAGAAATGAGAGAAAGGATAGCTGTAACCTTGAAGTCCCTTCATTCGAAATGTTGCTAATTTATAAAGCCCATTGACAGAATTATTAATAATAATGAAGGCCTTCCTGAATTCACATCTTAATATAATATACAAATGCCTTTTACTCAGCTGCCATTATATTCACATCCATTCCCAATCACAGTGAGACTTTTTGATGTTACTGATTGTGGTATAAGCCCATATTTAAAATATGATAATATTTTCTTTAATGTGTATCTAACTGCTGTTGCTAAGTCAATGCTAAGGCTAGAACATGGTCTGTAGAGTCTTCTCACAGAAGTTGGCATTCTGGTGAAATAAGCAGTTATTTATGAATTTATTTATTTAAGAAATAGTGTTTGGTCAAGTCAAGGTTGTGTGGTAACATCAGTCTTAAAGACAAAAGTTTTATCCATGGAAAGCTGGACTTCTTGGTTAAGGTTTTGGTTTTGTTACCATAGAAGTTTTTGTTGTGCTTTCTGGTAGTGATCTAATTCATCTAAGCAGATACTGAGATTCATATTGATCATACATCTGTATAAAATCAGCAACTCAAAAAAACGTTGGTGTGAATGGCCAGAAAAAAAGTTCTTATTTTTTAGGAAGTCATCATGTTTCTATAATGGCAATATGAGAACAAAATAGCTATCAGTGAACATCAAAAGCTTTTTTTTTTTTTTAGTGTGTCAAATACTCTGTAAAATCTCTAGTGACTACAGCTTTCTACCACTCCTACTTGTTTCTAAAGTAGCAGAAACAATCATTCTAGTGAAAAGATTTATCTATTAATATAGAATGATTTTAATAATAATGAACTCTCCGTTTTCTGTCTGCACATTTCAATATGAAGTAGTCATTTGTGGACTGATTTTCTTTTGCACTTGCAGCATTCTCTCTTATTTAGATCAGAGAACCCAAGATAGCACAATTTTTGAAGAACTGACACAGCCTACACTCCAAGTGCCATGATCATATGCCAAATAGCCATACCAATACCAAAATTATTTCAGAAAAACTCCTAGAATACCATTTTTGAAAGTAATAGTACATCAACAGCAAACTGTTTTCTTCTGTTGTAGAATTACCAAAATACAATGTCTTACATTAAGACCAAGAGACAGGGCATGGGCATAGACATTTTAGGGACTGTTCCTTCTTTATTTTTCTGTTGATACAATGAATGTCCAGAAAATTAATTTTTCTTGTAGCAAATGGAACTGATTTTATTGTGGCCAACCTCAAATTTATGCATCAGTACCTAGTCATAAACAACCCTTATGTATTTATTTAATATAATTACAGTGCATACCAATGCAACATAATTGTATTGGTAAACAAGAAAACCATCCCACTTCTATTTTGCATTCAGACAGATCTAAAGCCTGAATAACTAGCCAGGCGTCTGGAAAGGTTCCTCTGATATGAATGACAAAACTCCTGCTGACATTAGTGGATCCAGCAGCCCACTCCAAACAACCTCAATTCCTTTAAATAGATTTTGGCTTTGTTTTCCTGGGTTTTGAAAGTATGTTTGCCATTTTAAACTGTACTATATGTAATTAATCACTGCTCAGTTGAGTTCTCACCACTCAGGAATAGATCCCATCAACATGAATAAAGGTTATTAGATCAGACTGTAATTAATGGCCATAGGAATGTATTCAAGCCATTAATTGTAGACGATGGGCACATAAACTTTGGGAAATATTTTTAACTCAGTCCAAGCATATTTCAACACAAGAAATAAAACAGATTTAAACAATTAATATAAAATATGAGACAGAAGTGAGGTATTTATATAAATGATGTGCTCAACCTATATTTATACAAGTTTGTGGGTTTGTTTTTTAATTGTTTTTTTTTTTTTTTTTTTTTTTTTATTTTTTCTTTTATTAAAAAAAAGAAGAAAAAAAAATCTCTTGGATAAGAAAAATAGCTATGGACACATAATACATAAAATTTCATCAATGATGATGAGAACACAATGAAATAATCAAACATTATGCATTTTACTTTGTCCTGTAAGCCAGAAATCCATTTGCCCAAGACAAAACCATGATAAACTATCATTGCTACTTGTAGGTAAAGAACATGAGATTTAACACTGGTTATAAGATCTTCTGGTGCTAGTCAGATATAAGTAGAGTAGTCAACTTTAACTCTTGCTTCCAGTTTCCTTTCTTGTGAAAGCTACAGCATTATCAGCCTCTAGTGGAACAGCAGAATGCTAGAGATCCTCCTCACACACTTCTGAACATGAGAGAAGAAAGGCAAAGATAATGAGTTAAAGCACTGACCCCAGTCAGTAAAGCTACTGCAATAGAGTTAATACAGGAGCCATATTCGCCACAGTGAGATCCTTCCCTCCTCAGAATTTAAAGAGATCTGTTTTTAAAAGCAAAAGTACTGTCAAAAAGAAATAAGGGAGAGAGATGGGATAAAAGATGGGTAAGGAGAAACAAGGCAACAATCAAAAAGCTCAGAAAAAGGGATAACAGGTAGAGAAGAATGAAACAGTCTCTGGAATCCTTTTAGTCTCTAGTGTCTTAGAGCTGATTAAGATGAAATGATTGCTGCGTTGACTTTGTGTCAGAAAGAATGGGAGAATAGCTGTATGCTCTTTTCCCGTTAGGACTGGAGGGAGAAAATCCAGTAATGAACATAAATGAAAAGGTGGAAGAAGATACAAAGGTCTAGGATGCAAGCTCACAAAAAGTGCCAGGTGAGGGTAGATTTCTTCCTAGAATATAAGAAGATTTGAAACATTTTACATATATGTAAAATCTCTCTATATATATTATACATTTATATTACATATTTGTATTTATAAAATGTTATATAAATATACATATATACATACAGTTTGTACATATATACATATTTGATATATAAAAACATATCTATAAATATATATATATATTTATATAGTATATAGTCTCCATAGGAAAGTAGCCCTGATTATAAACATGGCTAAATAGGAGCTTGTTGGAGTAGATGGGATGGCATGATCCTTGAAGTTATTGTCAGTGGGTTTGAACTTGTTTCAGAGTATGACAAGAAAATTTGAAATAGCCATCTACTTCCTCAGAGAATGCGTACATCAGTGTTAGCAATTTCAGAGCTCCACTTCCTTAGAATTTTTTCCTCAATACCTCGGTACAAACATTGGCTAACATGCCATTTTGTAGAACTGCTCCCTTGGTCCTCATCCCCTTGTTTAACCTTAATTGTGCTTTTGGATTTCTTTACTTCCTCCTCCTGGGAAAGGAAACAAAAAACTCCTGTAGTAGCTGAAACTGACTAGTGAAACCTACTGAGAAAAGAACTGACCTACTGCTGAACTCAGATAACAAGCAACTCGTGTCTACAGCAGACAGCTTGTGCCCTTTAGAGGGAGGATATAGAGAAAGTTGCACTGGCAATTTCACTGGCTGTTCTTCCATCTTCCCTTCATGAAATAATCACTCTTACTAGTTTGAAGTATAACTAGAGACGTCAGGAATATGTTGTATGGTACAGAGGTCTCAAAAAGCAGTGAGGCAGACAGGAAAATAATTGATTCACCATGTCATATTTGTATGGACTATGCTGTCCTTTGTCCTTCCAATTTTTTTTCCATTGACATTTCACTCATTGTCAAAATCACCAGAAGTAAATGCAGACATCTGACCTGGATGCATCTGAGCCTGTTCTCATTTCTCATGGTGGAAAGAATAAAGACATGTCTGTTAGTGAGAAAAGGCAGTACAGTTAATATGTGCGTAGAAAAGTATAATGAGCAGATAAACCCACCTTTCAGATATATTTTCAGAAACATCTAAGTCTAAAATAACTCTTTCACTTACATAACCAGGACCTGTCTGATTTCTATAAAAGATATATGGCAGCATTAAGTGCCAGGCCAAATCTGATTTCCTGGAACAAGATGTATCTACAAGGTATTTCATCTAAGAGTAGAGGTGAACTCAAATAGCTTTCTCTTCTATACAACATTTTAAATAAGATTTTACAGAAACAAGTCAATGAAAATAAAGTTTATGTTGCACGGTACAAATGCAGTGAATGACTTTGGTACTAGAAGGCTGCTCTGGAGTTGAAGCACAGTGACTTTTGGACACAAGAACAGAACAGGTATCTTCAGTATAAGTTCTGTGCTTTAGAAACAAGCTATCTAATGCAAAATGATTTAAAATATTTAGCACAATAATAAAAGCAAAAGATTCAACTATAAAAAGAGGGATTAGAAAAATTTCTGAAAATTTTAAAAGCATTTTATATTAGCTTTGTTCAAAATTAAATTTTTATTCATTGCCATACATTTCCATTCAAAATTAGCAAAGAACTTTTTTTTTTTTTAATTTTGAATGAGGTTTTTTAATCTTGCAAAAAGATATTTAAGAGACCATGAAATTAGATGAAGAATTTTATCTGCATTTACCCAAAGTAGTTTTATTGTCTTTGTAGTTTTTTTTCATAGTAAAATTTTAGAAAAAGATATCCAGTTCAAGAGATTGCATGTATTTCTTAGTTTTGGTTTAGTTAATGAGTTAAAAAACAATCATGTACTTAGCATTTCCCCTGAAACTACTCCAAAATTCAGATAGAAATACAAATGCATTTTTTTTTTACCAAGAACTCTCTTCAAGAGTATTTCTGACATGTAATGTATAAAACTCTAAAAGTCGAACCCATCCTTTAAGAACTGAGAAACAGCTTTTTAATTATTATTATTGCCCATTGGATAATCTTTGCTGCAGCTTGAGGAAAATGGTACCTCATTTTTATTCATAAAATATTAAATCACTGGTGTATTATATCTGGGGAGTGGGGAAATTATTTGGATGCTGAAGACTAGGTAAAACTTAGAATCTTAAAGCTAATAATTTTGCCACAGTCAGGACTTAACGATGTTATTGAATTAATGATTTGCCTGGTATGGTGATAATGATTTTTTCATTAATTAATATAATTTTGATAACTCAGCTTATTCATTTTGAGGGACACCTGCCTACAAAACTAATTTAAAATAAAAAGATTTGGGTTAATCATTTTACATTTACTTATGCCACCTCCTTCATCTTCCTTCCAGAACCCTGTACTTTAGAATAGGAGAAAATTTATGTTTAGCGCTTAAAAAAATCAGAAAGTGAAAGAAGCTTCTCAACTGTAATATCATGATGAAGCCCCATGGCAGATGATCTAGTTGTGTCTGGCGTTAGTATCCATGTCAGAAGAAGTCTATTTAGAGGGAGAAGCTGTTGGAACATGTGAGTAGACCTAGAAAAGAATCACAATCCAGTACTGCAAAAATAAGAATCAAGTGAGAAAATGGAAATAATAGAAATCACAGAAATCATAGAATCGATTGAATTGGAAGGGACTCAAGTATCATCAAGTTCCAACCCCTCTGCCACAGGCAGGTATGCCAAACCCTAGGTCAAGTACTAGATCAGATTGCACAGCCTGGCCTTAAACATCTCCAGGAACAGAGTACCCACAACCTCTCTGGGTAACCTGTTCCAGCACCTCACCACTCTCTCACTAGTGAGCTTTACAAAATCAAACTAACAAGGAGATGCGTTCAATTCCACATGAAACTTCTCTCTCCAGCATAATCCAGAACAAAAACAGGGAAGTTTCAGATCCTTTAAGCACAATAGAAAAAATATACACATTTTATAAGATAATTTATTAAGCTGTAAGCAGTTCAGTCTCTCCCTGTGTCACAGTGACTTCTGATGGAGTTGATGGCAGAGATCCCATATTTCCCTTTTTATTCCATATGAAACTTTCACCAGAACCACTGGGACAGGAGCAGTTCAACATTCACTCTGACTAAGGAGTTGTAAATTGGGAACACAACTGAGGCCATTTGTCTGCTCTGATGAAGTTTTAATGGTTTTAATAACAGTGCTATATTTGTCTAAATTTTGATATTCTTGTTATCCACCCTTTCCAATGAAGGAATAGGAATAATGCTATCAGGGGGGAAAAAAATCAACAAGAAAAAAAAGCCTACAGCCCCCCCTCCACCTTCCACCCTTTATTATTAATGGCTGAAACTTCTCATCATTAAAATCTGTTAATCACCCAATAACCAGCGACATTATTTAGATAATTATTGTAAACTTATGGAGCAAAGGTTATTGAAAATGAACACTTAGGCACTAAAATTAATTCCATAGTGTTTATGCTTTCTGCATTAACAAAATATATGTCTTGCATTTGGCTTTTAGTATGCTTTTACAGACATGAAGTAAGGCCATTCATGATTTATTTATATTCAATTAAGTATGTGCTAAGAGAGATGTGATTCTGGCTATAAAAACATTAGCAAACAAAGAGGAGTTTATATGAATAAAATCCTGCCTGTTTTAATTACAATTTTCTGCACATCCATATAGCATAGAACTGTAGCATTTTGCCTACAAAACTAGGGGCATGGTTCAAGATGATCTGTCTAAGGTTACAAATACAGAAGCTTTCTCATGGAATAAAAATGAGTTTGTACTCTATACTAGGTCTTAATTTCAACCTTACCACTAAGATATATGAGGGCTGCTCTGGAAATAGTGCCTTCTGTTTTATTTTGTTGACCCATGACATCAGAGGTAGATATTGGCAGTAGAGGTTGAACTTTCCCAACCATATTCTGTTGCATTTTGTTGCCGTGTGACAGATGGCAACAGAGGGACAGTGACAGAATGGTGTCTAACATGGATGTGTGCATGAAGCAAAGATGAGGAACTGATTTCCTTCATGCAGAAAAAATGGCAATCGCTGGCATTCATCAATGCTTGATGAACGTTTCCGGAGACCAAACAGTGGATGTGAGCACAGTGAGGTGAGTTTCAGCAGTGGAGACGATGATGTAAAAGACAAACCACATTCTGGATGGCCTTGCACAGCTGTCATATCACAAAATGAAGAGTATTTTAAACAGCTTATTCAGGGGAATGGGATAATAGTGAAAAATAGGTGAGAATTTGCTCTATCAACCGGTGTTATTGTGCTCTTTGCATCTATTGCAGTTTCTATGGAAATAAATAGGAGGCATTACTTTTGGAGTGATCTACATATAAAGACATTCTAGGATGGATGAACAACTAACGTCTCAAATAAAATATGGCAATGTAATACTCTGAATCAAAGCCCTTAAATATCTTCAAAATATAGACAATTTATAGTTTTTTTGAAAGAGAGACACTAAATAGTAAAACAATAGCAATGTACATGGCAGGATAAGCAGGAATACTAAGTACAAGACTGTATTTTTCAGATTAAAGGAAAAAGATTGCTGGCCATAGGGAAATTGCAATCTATGAAAAGAGTGGCTGGGCAGAGATGTACAAAGATATGTGTAAATGACTTCTTTGCCTCAGTCTTCAGCGACAAGGGCCCTAGCCACATCATCTAAGTTGAACTTGGAGAAGGTAGACCTGCCAGCTGTAAACGAAGATTAGGTTCAAGACCATCTAAAGAACCTGAAGGTGTACAAGTTTATGAGACCTGTCAAGTTTCACTCCTGGGTTATGAGGGAACTGGCTTGTGAAGCTGCCAAGCTGCTATCCATCATGTTTGAAAGGTCATGGCAGTCTGGTGAAGTTCCCACTGACTAGAAAAGGAAAAAAATAACCCCCATTTTCAAGAAGGGAAAAAAAGAAGGTCCAGGGAACTAAATTCCAGTCAGTCTCATCTCTATGCCTGGCAAGATCATGGAGCAGAGATCCTCCTGAAGGCCCTATTAAGGCACAGGGAAAATAAAGAAGAAGTGATTGGTGGTAACCAAGATGGCTTCACCAAGGGCAAGTCATGTCTGACATACTTAGTGGCATTTTATGACGGAGTTACAGTGTCACTGTATAAATGAAGGGCAACTGTCGTCATCTACCTAGACTCAAAGCGTTTGACACTGTCCCACACAACAGCCTGGTTACCAAATTGGAGAAAAATGGATTTGATGGAAGGACCACTTGCTGGATAAGGAATTGGCTAGATGATTGCACTGAGAGAGTTGTGGTCAACAGCTCAATGTCCAAGTGGAGACCAGTGATGAGTGGCGTTCCTCAGGGATTGGTGCTGGCACAAGTGCTATTTAATATCTTTGTAGGTGACATAGACAGTGGGATCAAGTGCACCCTCAGCAAGTTTGCAGATGACACCAGGCTGAGTGATGCAGTTGACGCCCTAGAGGGAAAGGATGCTATCCAGAGGGACCCGGACACACTTGAGAAGTGGGCCCATGCCATCCTCATAAAGTTCAACAAGGCCAAGTGCAAGATCCTGCATCTGACTCGTGGTAATCTCAAGCACAGATACAGGTTGGGTGGAGAATGGCTAAAGAGCAGCCCTGAGAAGGATTTGGTGGTATATATTGATGAAAGATTCAACGTGAGCCAGCAATGTGCACTTGCAGCCCAGAAGGCCAACCGTATCCAGGGTTGCATCAAGAGAAGCGTGACCAGCAGGTTGAGGGAGATGATTCTGCCCCTTTTCTCTGCTCTCATGGGACCCCCACCTGGAGTACCATGTCCAGTTCTGGGATCCCCCAACACAAGAAGGACACAGAGCTGCTGGAGTAGATCCAGAAGAGGGCCATGAAGATGGTCAGAGGGCTGGAGCACCTCTCCTCCTTAAAAATACTCCAAACATAGCTTCCTTATTTATGTTTAATTACTACTCACACCACATTGACTATTTTGTTGCTAACTTAAAATGTGAACTATATATATATATATATATTTTATTGGTTTTATATCTCTTAGAATCATAGAATAATAGAATTGTTTGGGTTGGAAGGGACCTTTAAGATCACCTAGTTCCAAGTCCCCTGCTATAGGCAGGGACACCTCCCATTAGGCCAGGTTGCTCAAAGCCCCATCCAGCGTGGCCTTGGCCTTCCCATCCACAACCTCACTGGGCAACCTGCTCCAGTGTCTCACCACTCTCACAGTAACAAATTTCTTTTTAATATCTAGTCTAAATCTACCCTTTTCCAGTTTAAAACCATTTCCCCATATCCTGTTGCTGCATGCCCTTATGTCCATCCCCAACTTTCTTGTAGGTTTCCTTCAGGTACTGGATGGCTGAGGTACTGCTGAGGTCTCCTCAGAGCTTTGTCTTCTCCAGGCTCTCTCATCCTGTCCTCGCAGGAGAGGTGCTCCAGCCCTCTGACCATCTTTGTGGCCCTCCTCTGGATCTACAGAGTAGATCTACTCCAACAGCTCTGTGTCCTTCTTGTGTTGGGGGATCCCAGAACTGGACATGGTACTCCAGGTGGGGGGTCTCATAAGAACAGAGAAAAGGGGCAGAATCATCTCCCTCAACCTGCTGGTCACGCTTCTCTTGATGTATCCCTGGATAAGGTTGGCCTTCTGGGCTGCATCTTCCTTTTAGATTTTTTAAAACATTGACTGCTAGCCTGAGCACAGATTTTAGCTATCCATATAGCAAGCTAAGAAAAAAGAAAGCAAATTATACAGAAATAGATTTGAGCTAAATTTAATCTATGATTATCACTATACAGGACATATATAAATACCATCTCTTTCATTCCCCTCCCATAACTATTAACAGAGAGAATAATAAAGATATTTGTTGTTTAAAGAAGCACAAGGAGTGGGGGGTGAGGGATGACTTCTTTTTCTTCTTTGTGGACATTAATCTTAGAAAAAAACAGTCTCACTGTTTGAATACTAACTGTTCTGTTATACTATCTGACACTAGCATAATCATTTATCTTGATAAAAAAGGAGCAGGTTAAAACTAATACTGAAAACACTGGATTATGAACAACACACCAGATGTATGCTAGGAATTACTTATTCCTGTTTCCTCTCAAATCAGTAATTTCTAGATTTTTAGCAATTCTGCTTGTAACTTATTGGTAATATAACTCAAAACCAGGTGCCTTCACTCAATGAAAAAAATGCTTATTTCTATCTACATCATTAACGCACATACAGCGAAGAAGTGCAGAAGAAAAACTCTTGCATTCTTCAGCACTGAGCACATGAGCACAATTCTAACATGTGATATGGCTTCTCCAAATGAAAACAACATGTACTGATCTTTGCAACGCCCAAGAAAACTTGACAATTTTTCAGTGCCACCAACTCTCATTAAGATCTTTGTGGAGAAGCCACTTTTCAATGGTACTGAACTCACTCATCTGCAACATAACGAAGACTACAGAATTTCTTGATTTGTTTTTATGACCTTCTATAAAGGCATCTAATAATGGCCATACAGTCATTTGAAAAAAGATTTTCAGGTTTTAGTAGGTCAATAAACATACAGATGCGTACCCTCCACATATTTTCACCTTCATGCTTTTTTTCAATTGCTATTAAAAAAAAAAAAAAGCATATATATATTAAAAAAAAAAGATATATTAAAAAAAGAAAATAACAAGGACAGGAGAACACAGATTAAGCTAATAAATAATAAAATCTAAAGATGCTTCAAAGCTTCACAGTGGTTCTTCTTTTTGCATGCACATTTATGTATGTCTTTTTTCCCACTTCTAAGTGGGCATTTACTGAAATCAAAGGGTCTGCAATTTCCAGACCATATTGGGCTGTATCAGTGAAACTCAGGCTTCACATAAAGCAAACAACCAAAACAGCACAAAAGAAATGTATTTTGCTAAACTAATGACTATGCTTTAGACAACCAAATGAGATCTGAAAATTTTTAATTACATAGAGAATACATGAATATTTCCTCTAGTATATGGGATTTAAGTAGTAAGCTCAAAAAGATATGAAAGGAAATGAGCACCTTGAGAGATTAAATATGATACCAGCTTGATTCCATTAAAATAATTTGTCAGCTGCTGTCTGATTAAAATGAAACAGAATATTCAAGCTGCTTCTTTTTTATTATGATACTTATAATGGCACTTGTTATAAAAACTTACAATGAAGGTCAAGACTTAGCTTGATGACTTACTTATTTTCAAATTATGTATCTTTTTTTTCATTTTTTTCTGAGAGTTTAGTGTAAGTCCATTCAAAATTTGTTAGCCAATAGGTACTATAATTTCATTACATGAAGCCAGAAATAATTTTGTGTAAAAAGAAAATCTATTTCCTAAAGCTTTCTGTGAGAGTTTTCAACCAGGCAACTCTGGAAAAAAGAAAAAGAAAATTGTTGAGAAAAAGTACAGGAAGAAACCACTCCAATGTATTTGTACTTACGTTCTTAGTTTTTCAGTGCGTATAGAGTTGTATGGTTACTTCTACTTATTTAGCAGTTCTCATATACAGTGTCTCAACTATCCCATGTGGTAGGAGGCTCTTGGTGCATAGTTTGCATAGGTAAGGAAAAATAAGCCAAGCGATGGCCCTGCCTAAATGGTAGGACCAGTTTAATTCCATGAAAGACATTGTCAAAGTTAAGTATGCTATTTCCTGAGAATTGTTGTTCCTGATGAACCCTAACTTTTCCATAGCATCCACAGGGTAAACCAAAACACCTCTGATGTTTCCCTTTTTCTCTTATCTTTCTCTCCCCCACCAATGAAAATTGCCAGAAAGATCAAATATTTTAAAGTATTTATATTGTAAACTGTATGTGCACACACATTATGGCACAAAATTGGAGCAGTAATACCTTGTGAGGTTTGGTGAAAGCATTTAAGATTTCATGTTCTTCCTGCATGAAAAATAATTACTTATGCTTCTAATATGTTCAGTTACAATAAGCAGAAGAGCAGCAAAATTGTTTGTGATCTTTATGGTCTCTTGTACAACAGGGCTTCATGAGTCTAGACTGACTAGGTTTTCTGAAGCTCACAGAGTTGTGAAAGAATATGGAAACACAGACAGAACTGGCTGTGCACATATATAAACAGAAACATGGCTCACCTATTCTTACCTTATAGAATGTTTGACTTCTCTAGTTCATGTCATGAAACATTACCGTGGCTGCCACTTTGAATGGCAGCTGAGTACAAGGCATGTGTCTTTATAGCTAAGATTCTTTAACAGAACATTTTTATATCTTGAGGTACTCACACTGTTAGGACATTCCTTGGTGGAAAAAGCTGGGCTTAAGAGACTGCATCTTGGCATGTACTCCATATAGATTTATTACACAATTAAAAGCAGTTATAAAGGAAAACCTGTATTTCAAAAATATTCAAAGAGTTATTGCTCTTTCTTTGTTTTTGGGAAACAGAGAAAAGATCCTGTGACAACTGCTTTTCCAAGAAGAGGCTGTATTTTTCATGTAAAAGTAATGAAAACCTACTAAAAGTCTAATAGGAACCTAGCACTTTTTCTAAGAGAATCTCATGCTTAATAAATAAATAAATAAATAAATAAATAAATAAATAAATAAATAAAAGTAGAAAAGGAAACAGACCAGCATTCATGTGCAGGTTAATTTCTTAACCATTTATGTTTCAGAACATTTAATTTGCACTTCTCTTCCTTGTTTTGCAGGATTCCAGGCAAACTAAACTCAAAATTGTATTTTGCAGAGCATCTTCTATTATTCTCATTAAGACATGCATGCGTGTGTGGTTGTATGGGAGGGAAGGTGGTGCATGTGAATGATTTTTGCCTTTTCCACCAGAACAACGTGAAGAAGGCACAGTAACCAATCTGTGACAGCTCTGTCATCCTGTTATAAAATTTAGGCCACTAATGATTTGTTAAGCATTTTTGTTCTAGGCAGGATGGCCTTTTATCTAACTTATTTTGCATTTGAAAAGACTGTGAGATGTTTTGTGCTTGTAATGTTCCATAAAATATGTTTCACAATATTAAATGTGTACTAATATAATGTGCTTGCATGAATATGACAAATTGAAGAGATAATGAGCTAAAATAAATTTGCAGAACTATTTTGCATATCAAAAAATATATATAATTTTGCAGTTGCTTCAGGTAATTTTGTTTGTTCTTTTCAAATGCGAGATTTTTATACATCCTTTTAAATACTTTTAAACAATTTTATTTAATATTCTCATTATCCCATCAAGTTAACATATTTAGGGAATGACAATTATCCAAAATTTTACTATCCATTTGCAGAATTTTCTAAAGCAGTGACTAAAATACCCAAAGCTTTTGTGTGCATCTACACAGGTGTGCATATAATTTTTCATATAAAAGCTTTAAAATGATTTCTGTAGTTTTTCATTGCTTTTTTTTTTTTTTTTTTCTTTTTTTGGCTAAGAAGCAGAAATTAAAGCATAGCCCATTTTCCATGAAAAATGCAGCAGGTCTTCAAAGAGCTTCACTGATCCACACAGTATAAATGTCAATAAATCTTGTATTTCTTTCATGATGGTTATTTGTGTTGACAAGCTTTTTTCACAAGTCAACCACTACCACATGATTATTCTTTCCTAAATTTCCGTATTTACCCCAAGTGGCCAAAGCCACTTTATAATTTTATCAGATTATGTAGGACCTTGGACTTTGTTAATTTGCTTTTTTGTTTGTTTGTTTGTTTGTTTTTATTTTTAAATCAAAATCATGCATTAATTGCTGCTCTCCTGAAAATATATATTTGACAAGATGTAATCACTACGTATTTTTTTTGTCTTCCATCACAGTACTGCAGACTTAGTATAGGTTTAGCAAATACCGTTCTCATCCTCAGTTCTTTGAGAAATCTGCAGGTTAATCAGCCAGGCAAACCTATATAAATCCCTCATTATAGATGCCATCCTTCAAACTCAAGCAGACATTAGAGATTCTGTGACTTCATCAGTAGAAAGTTGTTTGAAGTACGCATACAGAATAATAACTACTTCCAATAATTTATGCTACTGTGAGCTTTTTTTAAAAAATCCAGCGCCACTTTGTGTGGTAATTGTTTAGTGTCACGGTTATCTATACTAGATACCATGATACCAAATACATTTCAGCTTCTCAAGAGCTGAACTAAAAAGATTATTTTCCTGGGCAACTCTGGTCATCTCAGAATTATCCCTGTTTTCTACTGAACCAGATGCACTTTAGTTTTTCAGGGTACAGACAGTTTTCCATAAAATAAAGCAGTATGGGAAACAATGTTCTCATGAGCATCCTGGCTACTTGGGCTGGCTTGATGCCAGCTCAGGTCAACAGGCTGCTTGATCCGCAGTAGCATTTTTTCACTTCAGAGCAATAGGACAAAGCTTTCAACTACTTCCCATCTCTGTAAGTAACAATTTATACATTGAATTAAAGCCAGGATCTCCTTTCTCTCAAAACTTCTTCAGAAGTTTGGCAGAGCTGATGACACATAAAGGAGAACATGACTGGGAGTGGTCCAGATGGATTTGCCATAAATCACACATCACCCACCTAAATACCTTATGTGCTAAATTGGCCAGATCTGTGCACCAAGGAAGAGTGGTGGATGGCATTTACCTGTAGTTCAGCCAGGCTTTTGACTCTGGTTTGCCTGGGTGCCTGCAGCAATCCCTATCAGTGGAGACAGGCAGTGGCACCCAGGGCTGGGTCAGCAGGAACACAACCAGGAGTTGGGGCAGAGCTGTCCCCTCTACCCAGCAAGCATCAACAGACCTCAACTGGACAATGCGACCAGTCCTGGGCCCTCAGCACAGGGCCAGTATCAACAGCCTGGAGTGAGATCACCCACCTCGAGCAGAGGCTGGGCTGGCAGAGTTCATCCAGATGGTGCAAAGAGGCCTTGGGGGCATTTTGCAGACACCCCAGCAGATAGTTACATGTGTGGCTGGACACAGGCATAGGCTGGAAGCAGAAGGGCCTGAGCGAGAGGGCCACCAGGCAGAGGGACAGGGGATGTCCAAGAGCAGAGCCCCAAGCAGCTTGATCTGGTCTCACAGCTGGCTCAGCTGTAGGCATGGGAGCATGAGGTCTTCCTGAGCCTCCTGTCCAACTGAACGATCCTATGAAACCATGATTTCTCAGCAAAATATTATTTTCCAGGGAATGTATTCTGATCAGCTATAGTACTTACTCCTCCAGGTTTTCTTAAGAGAAAGGTCCCACAAATCCAAAGGGACTTTTTGAGGTTTGAGGGGACTGCAAGCAATCTCTGGGCTATTCTGCTACTGAATTCTGATAATATCTTGATTAAATTGTCTCTAGGACAGACTCAAAGGATACTCACCCATATGAAATATTCAGTATATTATAATTTGATCACTTAATCTTATTTGAATCAAAATCCTAAGCATAAGAAACTAAAATCAACAAGGTTGATTCCATGCTGAAGCTAATTTTATGTAACATGAGATAATTGATTTTGTAGGAGGGTTGATCACCACAAGTTGCTAAACAGTAACACAGAGGTCTGACACTCATTCCCTGAATGTGTTTGATCATGGAGTTTTATCTGAAGGCTTCTGCATGTCCTAAGAAAACTGCATAGAGGCAATGGAAAATCAATCCTCTTTTTGTCAGGAAACAGAAGAGGAGTGTGTATTCTAACAGGCAGAATTTATCTCTAAGAAAAATCAGGAAAAGGTTAAAAAGAGATCTTACTGCACTTTAGAGGTTACTCAATTTCTGTTTTAAAAAGCCAAGAACTGAATGAAGGACTCAGAAAAGAAGATAAACAACAGATTTCACAAGAGCAAGGATGTTTTGAGCAGAGTAGAGCCCAGCAGCAGAGCTGTGAGCAAAGCCACCACAGCTGCCAACGGCAAGAGTTTCAGTCACAACTGGTCAGTTTGAACCTTGGAAACAGACACAAAATACATATAGTGCCTTTCAGAGACTTATATTCCTGAACAGTGTCAACAAAAAGCAAACAATTGCATATATTGCATCTGCTTGGAAAAAACTTGGCTACTTTCAACCAGTTTTCATATTGCATAATCTTGTCAAGCTATTAAGCAGCAAGATAGCTATTAGATTATACATTATTTCCTTATACTGCTTCAATGACAAATAACGGAAGGTAAACCACCTTGCTTACCACATGCCTGAGGCAATGCTTCATCAAAAATATTTCAAAGCTAATAAAAGCTGAGTTAGCAGAGAGAAGTGTGGAATGTGTCCTCAGCGGGAAAACATCTGATTCCTTCACACATAAGTGACTGTGATTGGCTCGAGGGCTCAAGGCATACAACACTCTTATTCTTAATTGCTGGATTTTGATTTTTTGCCCCATTCTGTTCCTCTGATAACACCAACAAAATGTGGAAGCTTAAAAAAAACCCAAAACATTTAACCATTATTTAGACATATATAACACACATATGGGAGAATTAATTGGAGTTTTGCAATTAGTAACTTGAATTTCCATTCATAAAAACATGTAAAAACATATTTTATATATTCACAAGGCAAGCAAAGTAGATCTTTCTGGTAGGTTTACCCTGAGCATTTCATTTTATACTCTTAAGTCATTTTTTTTCTTCTCTAGATTATAATTAAATTGAGTGATTGTTGAAATTGGATTTGCCAACTGAAAAAAGAAAATTGGACTAAAAGTCTCACATTGTATTGTATTGTAATAATTTTATTCTAATCGAAAAAAAATCTGGAAAAAGACTAAAAATCAAAATGAAGTTGTGATAGGTAATGTTAGTTTTTAATATTTAGAAAGTAAACACTAAATCTGTGTGTATTAGCAGGAACTGGTATCACAAAGATAGTACCAATTAGTATAGAGAAGCATAATAAAATTTGCTTGAGAATAAGCTATAAAGATTTTTAAATTAGGGAAACAAATACCAAAGGTGGTATTTACTCTTTTTTAAGTCACAGTAAAAAACTAATAAAATTAGTTCACTCATCAGTCTGGGTATTTAAGGGCTACTAGCTTTCTCATAATTAAAGAAAAGATATTTGCAATGATAACAGTATATATGTATTCTACTTGAGAATTTGGACATAGCCATTTATTATACAAAATCCCTGCATGCCCACTGATATAACTCTTAGAGTGGACAAAA
The DNA here is from genome assembly GCA_016647715.1 of Pavo muticus. Lineage (NCBI taxonomy): Eukaryota > Metazoa > Chordata > Aves > Galliformes > Phasianidae > Pavo > Pavo muticus. The sequence continues at coordinate 394,564 of JACDJE010000495.1, read as the reverse complement.
CTCTGTGCATGTCAAGAAGATATTTTATTGTCATTTCTGACACTAGAAATATACTTAAAGTTCAGACTCTGGGATTGTGTGCAACCATAATGAATTTTATTTTTAAAGATCACTTTAAACTTCTCCATGAATTTAAAACATTTTTTTCTATAATAATTTCAGCTAGGCCCTCGTTCATAAACACAGCAATATTACTGATGAAAGAACAAGACACACAGCGAATATGAACTCTAAAGAAGTGCTACTCATCTATTTAACTCACCTGCATTACTACTGAAACTTCCTCAGACTAATAAGGAATTTTCAATTCCACAACACATTAATTAAGAGTAAAGAAAGCATCCCATTAAAAAAGCTAATATTCCATATTGGGCAAGAATATTTTAAAATGTATTAAATGATTAGCATGAATTCCATTTCACAAATACGTGGATCATATCAATATATCAGGATAAAGACATTTCAATTCATTTCCATTTCTTCCACCTCCAAGTTATCGCTATTAAGGGAACATATCTAACCAATAGCCTTCCCTTCAATGCTTAAAAAAGCCAAAAACCTAATTTAGACTGGTAGAATATTCCTTTACAGAAAATGTGGAAAGAACAAAAGGAAGATTAGTGACAAGAAAAAGCAGTTTTGGAGCAAACGTTTTTCTTCAGCATTACTCTCCAGGCTGATGAACATATAAGAGCCATTGGTGTGTAACAAGTATCAGTGTCTTCATATGATCTTCCTCAAACACACTTTTCGGAAAATTACTCTCAATCTTCTAAGATAAGAACTTTACTGAGTTAAAAGAGCTTACTTCTTTTAAGGAAGTCAGGTGTGCTTAACCATAAATTCACTAGTTTTTCCATACATGAAGTGTGAATAATTGTAAATCTATAAAAATCTATAGAATGTGATAGAAGACAGAGTTTGTTCAGCGGAGAAACACGTATTTCCTGCTGTTCAAATATTATTACACCTTATCTATCTAGGATTCTATTTCCATTAAGAATTTGACAATGTTTGGATTCATCTTTATTACTGCCACCTAAGCAACCCTATTTATTGAACAATTTCATTAATTCAACATTCTTGACTCATGCAGAAGCCATATAAAATCAGATGAGATGTTGAAGAGATGGAGATTTCATGCAAATGTCAGATCAGGTGAATTTATTCTCCAAGACAAATCAACAAAATATTTCTCCCTGCAACATAACACTTGCAGTAATCCTTTTTTCTTCCTAGTTTAGAGTATTACCTCTGTCCTGACAATAACATTCCCAGTAACTGAATTATTGTGGAAACAAACATGAACTCACATTGAAATATGCAAAATTCATAAGGAAATTTAATATATTTTGTTGGACTAGCATGCTACTTTGAAAAAGGCTGAGGAATTAGAACACTGTCTCTCCATAACCCTATTAAGTATTCTTTTGCATAAAATTTTGGATTTTTTTTTTTTTCTACAGGGAACAGTGGAATATATGAAAAAGATCTTTTACACCAACTCCCAGCTTTTCTGTGGATATACTGACTTCAAAGTAATTCAGCAATGCTATTTATGAAAATGCTACAAGAGGCTTGGGGATAATTTTAGCTAGGAAATTGTTCTCATACCTGGGATCTTTGTGTACTAGTAATATCGTTTTTAGCAATTTGTGCTTACCAAGATTAATGAATGTCTATGGTAAATGTTCCTGAGAAAAAAAATAAGAAGAAAGAAAAAAAAAAAGAACACATTTTTTTTTTTTTTTTTTTTTTGTTTTAACTAAGAGACAAATCAGGGAACTTGATTATCTGCAAAAATTCTCCATGAAAGCTGAAGATAGTGTTTCTGGTTTTCCTTAGATTAGCTAGTTTTAATCAAACTTCCAGGCCACCAAATATGCCTTCCTCTCCATCCAGGACAAGTTTCTGCTATGGGTTGTGAAAGGCCTTTGTCAACTGTATATAATACTAACTTTACTTATATCCAGAATGTGAACTTTTAAGACGTCACAAGCACCATTATCTAAAAAAAAAAAAAAGCAAAATGTGGAAATAGAAACTGAGGAATGAATGATGCATACATTTTTCTAAGTGTAAAAAGACAAAACTGAAAGAAAATAATTCACCTTAAAACATGGCTATATTGTATGCATAGTCACTGTTAAAATATTCAAGTAGTTCAGAATAAGTTTGCCACCTGTACAATACAGAAGCAACCTTTTCTTAAATGCCGGAAAACGAGATGATTTCCCACACATAGCATATAAGTATTTTCGCTGCATTAAATAATGTGGTAATAAGTTATGACTCACAAATAAAGCATTAAGCAAATGTTTATCTTGAATGAAGGCCTTCAGCTCAGAGTGTGCACAATTCTTTCTAATTCCCAAGTGCACTAGGAACAGACAAAGCATGTTTACCAGACCACACAATTGAGGTAAAGGAATTGCTGGTTCTAAGACAGGCTGACAGGACCTCTTCAGACACATGGAGACACTTTTCTAGGAAAATACAGTTGGCTTAGTCCCATTTAAAATTAATTCACACTAAATTTTATGCCAGTCACAGACTTCAGTGAGCTCCTACATGTGGGAAGGACAGAAAAAAAAAAAAAAAACAGCTTGCTTAAACAACAATCTCATCTATGCTTTTATTTATCAAACATAAGCTTTATCCAAAACTTATTTTCCTTAATTCTAAACACTGTTTGATTATATGTTGATATTGCCGTGAAATGTAGATTTCCTAGGTTCTCTAACATGAAGGGAAAAGATAGAATAAAAATGAAAACCTCACCACAGAGCACAAAAATGTTATGTTTGCTCTGTGAAAACATACAACTCACATGAGAATAACTAAATCAAACAGCTAAATAATGGTTGTTCAGATTCTAGTAAACGTCTTGCAAATGAACTTCTATCATGCGACCTTTTTGCTTGTGAAGCCTCATCACTAGGCTACAGATATGAACAATAGGAAAGAGTTTAACTGTAATACAAACAGATCTTACTGAATCTTCTTCCCTGCTTAACACTTCCTTCAAGCTCAACAGTTCAACATGCAAAATTCCTGTTTTTCTTATACAGGTATTTACATGCATATTGCCTATACAACAATTTGCCTCCACAATGTATATGCCCATCTCAATAGATTCACCATGGTTTAGCCGGAGAATGTTATTTTTTGTACTATTTGATGTTTATTTTGGTTTAAACATAGATATTTTTACTGCCAGGATAGCTTAGAAAAGGTGGAAAGTGTAACACGAAACAAGGGCAATTAAGTGAAAAGTTACTGAAAGAATGGGAAATGGCAATTTATCTGACTATGTTTTGTCAGTAGAAAAAAAAAACTCTTAGAAGTCATAATTAAAAGAAAACTTTTATTTTGCTTTTTGAAACAACATTACAAAAAGAGTATTAGAATAAAATGTGCAAAATTACATGAATCATGATTATGAGTTGTTCACTAAATCCTTTTTTTGTCAAGGAGTCGGCTACTTGAAGCAGTCCTCTGAGGATTGGCCAACAGAGAAGATAACTCTCCTTTAAACATGCAAGATGGTCTGATAAAACAATTACCTTGTTTCAGTTTTTTTGTGAACTAGCTAAAACCACTGACCTGACCCCCCCCCAAATTCATAGACTAAAAGCATGAAGTTAACTCGAATGAGAATTCATTGGGTTTGACTATTTCTTCACTGACCTGAGATTTTCATCCGAGAGCTTCATCTTGTGTCATTCTCCCCAGTATTCTTTCAGCATTTCCTTTCAGAGAATATTTTGGTAACAATATGTGAATACAATATCGAAGAAAGTCACATTCTTGCTCCAGGGTCCAGAAATGGCTTTTCTTCTATTGTACAAGTTGAACCTTTCTGCCCATTTTCATCAGTTGAAGTCCATTATGGCAGACAGGGCATGTTCTCCTTTGTGTACATCCTCTAAGCATCTATGTACAATACCTGCTTGTCTCAAATGGTTGCAAGTAGCATACACCTCTGCTTGAGATAAACTGGGTGGATGCTGAAGCAGGAAAACAACTTGAGATCAAACAGAGGTTTCTGCTTCAAGGTTGTCTGTGTTTTACTGAACTTTACAAAGAACAGCTGTCGCCTCATGTTTTTTCTTTCAAACTGCTCAAGCAGCCTTAATGTCCAGCGACTCTACTGACAGAACGTGAATCTGTGGCTTACAGGAGATTGTCTGCTGACAGATACAGAATCGGCAGGTGATGAGTCCTGTAAATTAAAACAAATAACAATTTTTTTAGACAATAAAATTCAATACCTTTTAAAATTTTATTCATTAATTTATTTACAAAGTTATATAAAAGATGCCTCTTTCTGGATACAGACTGAACTTACTTCTGAAGCCAGGAGAAGTCTTCACCAATAAGGAGCAGGATCGTGCGCTCTGCCTGGCTACTTCAGAGAACAGGGAAGGGGAAAGAGCATCTCCAAGGTAGATGCTGAAGATGGTATTAGAGATAAAGATGACGACTCATAACTGTCCTTTTTAAGATCTTTCAAGAGATACCAAGAGATTTGTGGTAAATATTCATTACGTATTTACTAGCAGTACCCTGCTCTTCAGGAGATAGAACAACAAAATACTGATTGACATAGAAGACTGCCTCTTGGGTTAGGCTTTTATAATATATTCTGAGTTTGTATGCTTTTATTAACATTTACCACTTATAATCCATTTTGCAGCTGCTCACTGAATAATTATTCTTCATAATGCTTTCTTGCATACAGTACAGTGTTTTCCTTTCATTCTTGTAGGAAAAAGGAGCAAGAGACTTTGGTCTTACTCCTAAATAATTGTAGTAGCACTTTTTTAAGATAGTGTTCATCTGAAGTATCATCACCCATTAAAAACAGATGAAACTACCACTGCAAACAGCAGAATCATACAGCTGGATTATCACAAAAATTGCAGTAGTTTCCTTTGTAACTGGCCTACACAGGCTCAGTTTTCTACAGATAATGGTTTTCTTGTTTAAAAGGCCCTCAGGTCTTCTAGGAAAAAAAAAATAATTAAATATATTAGGTTGTTTAATTATTAGTTCTCCTCAATATTCCTTGAGAAAGCAGTTTTGTAAATATGCTCGTGTTCCCCAAGTCGTTTTGTACTAGTCAAGGTAGCTGACATCACTCAAACACACTATCAATGAATGTTCCCACCCAAGTGCTTCAAATCAACAGAGGTGAGCTGGACCAAATCCACAGTCTACTGTAACCTTTCAGGCAAACTCAGGATTTACAAGAGCAGTTAACTCCAGGCCAGAAATGATTCACTGCTTAAGACACAACATACAGATTCTGGCTCTATAACATGGTTAAAAGTGGTCATGGTGCCTAATTTACAGCCATATTACCAACACTTATCTCCTGGATAAGTAGAATGTAGCTGAGGCAAATAGGAACGTAACGTTCTTTTGCACAGGCTTCTTACACCATTGTTCCTTGTTCTGGTTCTGTTCAGTAAAATACCATACTCTGACATTCTGAAACGTGTGTTGAATTCCTGCTTTCTACTCAGTAGAGAAATGAAAAAGTAAGAATATTGCTGGAGGAGCAGGGATTTCATGCATGGATTTTGAAAAGAAAAAAAATAAAGCTGTTCTGCTCTCTTTCTCTCTCCATCTCACTTTTTTATATTATTAGTGATGGCAAACATTCATCATAAGGCAATATTATCTCAGTGGTCCATGAGAGAACTTGGAAATAGAGCAGTGGTTTCCTGCAACATGGCTTGGAATCATTCTCATGAAAAAATCAAAGCAAGCACTTTTTCTCATGGTGATACATGAAATATGCTAACTAAAACTAAGGATGAAAAAAAGGCTAATGTTTACCTAGAACATAAAAGTAGGTGGTTAAGATGAGATATTCTGGAAATTATTCCAAAAAAGAACTAAAAATAACACCTTTTTTTAAGATTCTGACATGCAATTCTTAGTTATCTTATACTAAATTCAAATGTACTTTAGCTAAAATGTGTACAAAGAAGTAATTCTAAATTGAGCAAATTATCAGTATTTAGTGAAAATCTATCACGGGCTCCATAATTTTTTTGATTTGTCTATCTCAACTATTCACATGAAAATGTATATGGATTTTTTTAAAAAAATGTCACTGTACAAAGAAGTTGTAAAATGTTTATTTCACCAAGGACTTTTACACATTATACACATTGTGAAAATTTCTTTGTATCTCTGAAAGTAAAATACTGTTCTTCTGGTCAGCCTAGATTCTAAAAGAACCAGCATTAATATAAGGAACAAAAATTTGCATGATTACATGAAATAAGGTCATTCAATTATTTATTAGTAGAGATCCATTATAAAAAACAATTAATTAATTATAATTATTATTATTTTTAATGACCAGACTACTTAGTCAACAGGAAAAACTATAAAAGACAAGGAAAGACATGAAAACCCTTACAAACCCATAAGAATGAGAAAAAAGGAATATGAACATTTCACCCTAATGTAATATTTATTAAGCTATTGACCCTTAAAATGTGAGTTAACTATTCTTGTTATCTTAGTCATCTAAAGAAACTGCAGTAACTACTGTAGAGGACTGAGGACAGACAGCAATCAAAAAAAAAAAAAAAGAATCCAGTATATTTGAAGAACAAATTCATATAAATAATATGATTTCATTTTTATAAACATGATTTCACTGATCTTTAGTAGAGTTGTTATATATGTTTCCTAAGAAAGTAGTCCTATTATTGACAATTTCTCCTTGGATATCGCTAAATAACTCTGACCTATTACGAGTAAAAAACTATGTTTTCTGCTGGATAAACATCATAAAATAGGCAGTTGTCTGAATAAGCTGTTAATATATATACATATGTATGCATATATTTGTTTGTTCCCAAACTCAAATAATTTTGCTTCAGTTTCTTGCAACAGGTTTCTTGTTTCTGTTCTTTATCTCATCAAACTAAACAGGGTCTTGGCTACATGCTATGCATTTTATGAATTATTGACTTGAACAAATATATTTTTCTTTCAAGGTTAATTGAATTAATTTCATAGTTTGAAAATTCTGTCCATTACTTTCCAAGAAGAAAAACAGAGATGTAATTAAGCCAGGATTTTTCAGCAGAAAAAAAAATAATGTTTTTCTGAAAAACAAGTAAGAAAATTAATTAAGGCAAAAATGTTCTTGCAATTTTGGCACAATATGTGCTTACTATTTTCAGTCATGTATTACATGTGTACCTTCTAGAAATCTACAAGTGTTTCTGATGCTTTGAATTTCAGTAACATTTGACAGCATTTACTCTTCAGTGAAGGGTCGTGTGGGAACTAACTTCCCATTAATTCATTCTGCTACAGGGCATAAACTTGATTTGAGCTACATATTCTTCATTTGAAACATGCTAATGAATATGAAACATTTTGTCATCATTTTGTAATTTTGCCCATTGTAGCAATTATTTTTTTAATTTAGAAATTGATTTTGAATTAATAAACATATTAGTAATTCTAGCACTGCAATATAATGAGTACAGAGGGATTACAAAGTTAACTGTATAAAATTAAAAAGTACTATTCTGAGACTCAAGAAAGGAAGGAATGAGCTCCTTGAAAAAGATGAGGAATTACCACCTTGAAAAGAAACCTGATGGTGAACCAAAATATTAAAGAGAGCGGTATCTTAACAAACCAAAGACTAAGTAAGACAGAAATAAAACATTTGATTACCGTCTTACAGACATTTTTCAGCAGATTGTGAAGGACCTGAACAGGGATTTTAAGGTCAGGAATTTGTAAATCTTTATTCTCCATTTTACCATTATGACTGACAGCAGCCTGCAATATTTCTTCAAGTACATAGGGCAGATTTTAGGAGACTACGTGTAACGTTATGTGAACCTCTGCACTCAGCTTCATTATTCTTTAATGCTTTCACATTATTTTTAAGTTAAGGTCACTTTCTCCCCTAAAATATGAGACCATATTCATCTCATTTTTTCCTATCAGTTATAGGGGAGATTATAATTAATTTTCTATCTTATCAGTTGCTTTTTTTTAGCAACTTCAGTGTAAAAAAGGAGTCTATTAATACTTCATGTTTCCTGTGTGGTGCCAAATTTAGAGACCCCACAAGTGCAGAATAATCAACGTGAAAAAAAAAAAAAAAAAAAAAAAAAACAAGAGGCAGATTTGAATAATCATGATAACCTGTCACTGCTTCATGTTATTTTCTTCTGAAAGAAACTTATGTGGTTTTGTATCATCTTTGGTTCTCCCACTGTGCATCTTACTCTTCGCATTTCTTTTTTTTAGGTTTGCTCATTTTTCAATTTCTTTAGCAGTTCGGAAACTCATCTCCTAACCATTCATTCCTGCAGATCTCCCCCAATGTACTTCCTTTCAATTCCCTGGTGTCCACAACACACTTTATCCCACAAGAAAACAGGAACAAAATGTTACTGGTCTGTGTTTTTACAGCCAATTTACTATAAATCACTTTCCTTTGTGTTATATAACACAAAGTACAGTACATCATCTTCAAGAACAAGGAGGCTTCTTCTCAACTATTTTTAACAGATATCTGTTTGTGTTCTCTTTCCAACGTCTTTCTGCAACTCCCCTGCTATCTTTCTCACAGCAGAGATTTTTTTTTACCCATGTGGTCAAAATCAATTGAAGTAGTGGACTGCATTTTGAAAATCTATTTGCTGGATCTGTAGCAATAGGATATTGGTTTTTTTTTTTGTTTTTTTTTTACATTTTTTAAAGATTACAAAAATATATGTAACCTAGCACACAGTGTGTTGTAAATGAATTACAGAAGTTACTTTAAGCTTATATATTTGATTTTTTAATAAATTAATCTTGAAGTGTTAGTTCCATCTTTTTTGGACTGAATATTGAATAAATGAATACATATATACTTATTTATATAAACATATTTTGCTGCTGTTTAGGTAACACTGATAAATGAAAACAACAATACATGGTCCTAACTTGGAGTAGAAGGGTAAGTCTCGTAACTCAGAAAAGTATATGCAAAACCTTTTTGAAAGAAGAAGGCTTCCAACATGGCTTATTTTCTTGGCAAATTTACTGTCTTCCTCCTTAGAAAAATTTTTAATCTATTTTCTTTATACTTTCATACTAATGAAATTATTGAGTACATTTTTTCCCTCCTCTCATCTTTGTTTCTAGCAGTGGTTGAGTGATTTACTAAACACAGTGATTACCCAACACCAAGCTTAACTATTTTCTGATTTTAGGTCACAGTCATTTCATTTTTTGTGATGTCTTCATCAATGTCAACTTGTTTTCAACAAGTAAAGCCTCTTAAAAGCTAATGGTCTCACAGAAAAACCATTCTGGAACTCTGTCTTATGAAGCAAAATTACGGGAATCCGTACTTTCTTTGTTTTGTCTAAGAAGTGAACTCATGCAACTTCTCTCCTTTATGGCTTTCTCGTGAACTAAAGAAATGTTGACTCCTATAACCCGGGATTCAAGAAATAGCAGGAAGTTTTCCTTTATGAGATTGGTACTACCACATTTTATTCAATGATATAAATGCTGAATAGTGCTTGAATTAGAGCGAGCTATTGCAGTTAGGAAATTAGCAACTGTCTCTAAAAGGCTGAAAAACCTAAATGACAGCCACCAATAAGGCGATGCCTGTACTTAATTTTTATCTCAAATCCCATGACATTGGAAAAATGAAAGCATTTTCTTTCCATTTTGATATTTTTATTGCAACTATAACTATTTCCAATTCTTCCTGACCTCTTCACACCTATAATGTCACCCAACAATAAACAAAAGAAGAGGTGGAGGAACCTGAAAGTATTTTTCCTTTGTCAAGAAGAATAGTTAGTTGACTTACTGAGCATGTTTACAAGGAATCCTGAATATGCAAGTATGCACTGAAGATGTACTGCTGCTTTGACAGACTACAGCAAGTTTATCACAGAGACACCACTGAAAGCACTCTCCCATGTTTTGAAAGACTGTACATGAAAAGCTTGTGGAGTTAATTCATGGTGACAGCTAGTATTTTAAAAGCACAGGTAGATAAGTACAGTAATTGAAAACGATGGATGTGACATAGTGTTAACAAAATTAAGAAGAAAATAATTTAACAAATACATTCTGTTCTTCTACTGATAGACATGTATTACTTCAGCCTTAGGTATGATTGGCCATAAATATTTTCTTTTGTTAAGTTTGGAGTACCAGAAGTCCTGTATCCCATTTTGCAAGCTCGTTCCTGCTAGCATGTTCAGATCACTGTATTAAACTTCCACTGATAACGTATGTTTGGGGCATGGGAAGAAAGATGATTGAGATACTTTGATGAGACTGGTATATAAAGAGCCAAAAAAAAAAAAAAAAAAAAAAAAGGAGAAAATTACAGTTGGGTAACCAGAAACTATTAGCAGTGGATGGAAAAGTAGATATGATGGTCATTAACAGGGGGATACATTTCATTGAACTTGAGATATCTGTAATGTAGGCATGTATGTTTGATCAATTACCTTTTCTAAGTGTCTGCTTCTCTGAAATGACCATAAGAGAGATAGAAATAGGACCTAAGGATAGGTGAGGTAGGTCCAGGTCTTGGTTTCCTTTTCACTGGCTTTTTTAGCTTTATAGAAAACATATTATGTATGCATCAACACTAGTTTTTTTGTGTGTCAACCGCTGTTGGGTATTAGTCTATTCTAGATTTTTTTATTTGGAATAATTGTGTCAACTTGCACTCGAGACTGTTTACATGCAGTTTCAGTAAAGCCATATTTTCCCCTTCTGGAGGCAAATAATATACTTTCAAAATGTGCTAATTACTGTTAGAGTGTCATTGAAAATATGACAGTCTATATTTATATTCAAAATCCATATTTATAGCTTGACTTTTTAAATTTTATATCTTAGAACTTAATGAGTCCTCCCCTTTCCTTCCTCCCCCGTACACACTGGTCCAGAACTAATAAGAAATGAATCAGCTTCCTGAAATGCAATATAAACTTCTGCACACTATATCCTATTCTTCCAGCTGTTGCCAAGACAAGACTAAATCTCTTTAGAACATGTAGCCTTAATATATAATCAACTGGAAGAGGTTTATTGCAAATGCTACACAAAGTGACTGTTAAATTTACTAGATACTAAACTTCTCATGGTTTTCACCTATACACCTCACTTGTGCATTGCCGTGGCTTAGAAATTTATGATCAAGAAAGAGCTGTTGCAGTTCCAGAATGGGACTGGTATAGTGCTGGTATACATACACACTCCATTGAGCTAAATCCTGCTTGTAGAGATTAAATGGAGCATGTAGGAAAAACAAAGGTTTTATGTTATTGCTCTTGGCACATGATATAATAAGATACAATATGGCAATACTGCAGCATTGGAATGTGCTCATGTACCGGAATAGACCTAAAAAGAGAAAAAGGAAAAAAAAGAACAATATTTTAATATAGTTGTTCTCACATAATATATCTCAAATGTCATTCTCACTATTATCTCAAAACAATATAACTGACATTCTTCTAGTGTAAGCCAGTACCTGTGCTTGTGCAGGTGTTTGCTGGATTGCACTGGTATTGCAAATTTGCACGCCCATAAACTGACTGAATTCTGACACAGAATCCTCTGAGGTGGAACAATCTCAAAAGTTCATTCATCACTTGTTATGGACATTCAATTACGGGTGCATAGACTATAATTAAAAAATACAGTTTGGGTTATTTCTTTAGATATTTATTTTCCCAGTAGAGGAAGGACATGGAGCTCTTGGAGCGGGTCCAGAGGAGGGCTACAAAGATGATCAGAGGGCTGAAGCACCACTCGTATGAGGAAAGGTTGAGGGAACTGGGATTGTTTAGCTTGGAAAAGAGAAGGCTCTGGGGAGACCTCATTGTAGCCTTCCAGTACTCGAAGGTAGCACATAAGCAGGCCAGGGAACGGCTGTTTACAAGGGTGAATAGTGATAGGACAAGGAAGAGTGGTTTTAAACTGAGACAGGGGAGGTTTAGGTTAGATATTAGGAGGAAGTTTTTCACTCAGAGGGTGGTGACACACTGGAACAGGTTGCCCAAGGAGGTTGTGGATGCCCCGTCCCTGGAGGCATTCAAGGCCAGGCTGGATGTGACTCTGGGCAGCATGGTCTAGTGGTTGGCAACCCTGCACATAGGGGGGGTTGAAACTAGATGATCACTGCTGTCCTTTTCAACCCAGGCCATTTTATAATTCTATGATTCTATGACGATGCAATGAGCAATGACATTAATTTCCTGCTACGTGGACTGTTTGCCCAAAATTATCATGAGCAAACCTGGTTAAGTGGCCTTCCATAAAATACTAAGGTTGAAGATGAAAGTTTGGAGACACTGCTGATATTCTGTTTAAGTTCTCTGAACAACTGAGTTTAGAGAATCAGCATTCTATGTTAAATATAGGCTGTGGTCTAGCCTATGCATTAACAACATCCGCAACAGAGCGAGAGGAGCTGACTATAGATGTAGTCGTCCACAACTTTACTACTGGCCTTGCCAGACCCCTGAAAGTTAAGATGATTTCTTCCACTGCTTCCAAAATGCTGAAGATTGTGTTAGAGGTCATTCCTAATCAGCATGACTATGGTTCACACCATAAACAACAATAAATAGCAAGTCTCTTTCTCTCTATCAGCTTTACCTTTCAGCCAAATACACTTCCGTCTCACGGGAATATCTGTGATATTCTCACAGGAATACCTCAGACAGAAATAGACCTTTGTATATTATAATGGCACATCTAAAAGCTATTTATGCAGTGCATGTATAAATGGAACAGAGATAATTGTTCTCATACTGAAGTGTTATTTTTGTTTCATTTATACACATGGCATTTTTAAGTTTGTGGCCAATGTGCAAAGAAAAAGAAAGTAATTCAGCACTCTTCTCTGATTCTAAATTAATTCAAAGGGACTTTCTGCAGTAGCTATATGCTCCAATTCTTCACCACTACATCCACAGTTATCAGGGCACAGTTGCATAGTAAAAAGCTTCTGCAGCAGAATTCACTGTGAACAAAACAAAACACTACACAGTCTGCAAAGCTACTATTGTTATCATGGGCCTAAGTTATTGTCCAGCCTCACAAATGATCCTATAAGGAAATAAAACATATCATGCTTTGCTAAGATACATGTAATTATTTTTTTTGTAATTATTTGTAATCTTATTTAGTAACCTTTTTCTTATCACAAATGGTGTGAGAATTAGTGACTAAAGAGTTTCAGGAAGGGAATGGGTACATGAATACTATAATTTTCTGGAGAAGAGAACAGAACAGGGAGTAAAATGTACTAATAGATCATATCCAGTCAGAAGAAATTTTGAAAAGCATAATTTTCTGTTCAAGGAGAGATATGTAAGAGAAAATAAATGACTAAAATGATGGTAGCAATCAGGAAATATATTTTCAAAAAAAAAGGTTCTGAGAGAGAAAGAAAGAAAAAAAAAGTTAAGTCTAGGGAGCATTTCCATCGCTGACTCCCACACAAAGTACTTCCTATGTCTCCATACAAACCAACAGCCTACAATGGTGGCAGTGAGTTACATTCGCAGTAGGGATGGAAGTAAGAGAAATGAGGAATAGTGCTATGTTCTCCCCATTTACTCGTCTTAAACTGATTGAATCAAGTCCACTCTCTCACTATTAAAAGCTTGATTTTATATGGATGAAAACCCAAGCAATTCATATAGTTATTTTTTTCAGCTTTTGGGTTGATTCCTCCTTGAGTTAGTGCCTAAGATTTACTGTTCCCTGTCACCAGTGTTCAGGCTATAACAAAGGAGAAACGATGGAAGGAAGACAGCATGATCTAAAGCCTTGTCTTTGGATGTGGAATGTAACTGAAAATAAGAAGTCTGTAATTTTAACTTTTCCACAATCTCATTTTTTAGCACTGAATGAATATGGAAACAACAAATCACTTATTGTAGTTGAAGTTCCACTTTTACTTTAGTTTATGTAACCTAAGACCATTGATTTTTTCTGACGATGATGTGCCTTTGTGTTGCTGACCATGAACAGTTAGAAAAAAATACGTAAGGAGCGTGAGAAGACAATGATGCAACTAGGCTTTGCAGGGAGAAAATAAGAAGGGACAAAGCCCAGCTAAAGCTTAATTTGAGTAATGTAGTAAAAGACAGTAAAAAATTGTTTTTAGAAGTACTTGAACAACAAAAGGATGACTAAGGAAAATCTCCATCTTTTTCTGAATATGAGGGGAAACATAGTGGTGAGAGATGAGGAAAAGGCTGAGACATTAATGCTTTTTTGCCTCAGTCTTTTTTAGTAAGACTAATCGTTCTTGATCCACTGAGCTGGAAGACAGTCAGGGAGCAGAATGCAGCCCGTATAATCCAAGGGGAAGTGATTAGTGATCTACTACATCACTTGAACATGCTATTTTCTATGGGATTGGGTAGGAGACACCTAAGGTGCTGAAAGAATTGGCAGAAGTGATCACCAAGCCACTTCTAATAATTCACAAGCAGTCACAGCTAACTTGGGATGTCTCAGTTGGCCGGAGGATAATGAATGTGATACCAATATACAAGAAGGGCAGGAATGAGGATCCAGGCAATTGCAGGCCTGTCAGTCAGATCTTGAGAGCAGCCCTGCGGAGAAGGACTTGGGGGTCCTGGTAGATGAGAAGCTGGACATGAGCCAGTAGTGTCCGCTTACAGCCTGGATGGCCAACTGTGTTCTGGGCTGCATTACAAAAGAGGTGGCCAGCAGGGAGAGGGAGGTGATTGTCCCCCTCTACTCAGCTCTTGTGAGGCCCCATCTGGAGTACTGCATCCAGGCCTGGGGCCCCCAGTACAGGAAGGACGTGGAGCTCATGGAGTGGATCCAGAGGAGGGCCACAAAGATGATCAGAGGGCTGAAGCATCTCTCCTGTGCGGAAAGGTTGAGGGAACTGGGATTGTTCAGCCTGGAGAAGAGAAGGCTCTGGGAAGACCTCATTGCAGCATTCCAGTACTTGAAGGGAGCATATAAACAGGAAGGGAAATGGCTGTTCACGAGGGTGGATAGAGATAGGACAAAGGGGAATGGTTTTAAACTGAGACAGGAGAGGTTTAGGTTAGATATTAGGAGGAAGTTTTTCACTCAGAGGGTGGTGACACACTGGAACAGGTTGCCCAAGCAGGTTGTGGATGCCCCATCCCTGGAGGCATTCAAGGCCAGGCTGGATGTGACTCTAGGCAGCTTGGTCTAGTGGTTGGCAACTCTGCATATAGCAGGGGGTTGAAACTAGATGATCATTGTGGTCATTTTCAACCCAGGCCATTCTATGATTCTATGATCTTGGTGCTGGGGAAGGTCAAGAAGTAAATCATCTTGAGTGCCATCATATGATATATACAGGGCAGGCAGGTGGTCAGACCCAGGTCCTGCACAACTAACCTGATCTCCTTCCATGACAATTTGACACACTTTGCAGACAAGGGAAAGGCTGGGAATGTTGTTTACTTGGGGTTTTAGCAAGGAATACTGTTTCCCATAGCCTTCACCTGGAGAAATTGGTTGCTCCTGGCTTACGTTAAAAACTAGCTAGATCGCCAGGCCCAAAGGGTCAATGAGAATGGAATAAAGTCTGGTTGGCAGCTGGTACCAAGTGATGCTCTCTAGGGCTCAGTACTGAGGTCAGTTTAGTTTAACATATTTATCAGCGATATTGGTGAGGGGACAGAGTACACTCTCAGTAAGTTTGCAGAGGACACCAAGTTGCAAAGAAGTGTTGATCTGCTTGAAGGTAGGACTGGATCTCAAGATTGTAGAGGGATTTAGGCAGGCTAGACTGATGAGCTATATCCAATTGTGTGGCACTCAGCTAACTGCTGAGTCCTGCACTTGGATCATGAAGCAGTATAGTCCTGGAGCAGAGTGGCTGGAAAGCTGCATGGCAGAAAAGGAACTGGAGATGCTGGTCAACAGATGGCTGAGTGTGAACCAGTAGTGTGCCCAGGTGTCTAAGAAGGTCACTGGCATCCTGGGATGCATTAGAAATAGTGTGGCCAACAGAACTGGGGAAGTGGTTGTTTTTCTATACACCACACTGGTGAGACTTCACCTTGGGTACCGCGTTCACTTCTGGGTCCCTCACTACAAGAAAGATATTGAGCTGCTGGAACGTGTTCAGAAAAGAGCAACAAAGCTAGTGAATGGACTAGAAAACAAGAACTTTGAGGAGCAACTGGGAGAACTAGAGCTGTTTAGCCTGGAGAAAAAGAGGCTGAGGAGAAACTTCATTGCTTTCTACAACAATCTGAAAGGAGGCAACAGTGAGGAGGATGTCATTCTCTTTCCTCTGGTGGCAAGTGATAAGACAGGAGGAAATGGTCTCAAGTTGCTCTAGAGAGGTTTATTTACATATCAGGGAGAATTTCTTCATGGAGAGTTGTTCTGCATGGAACAAGCTGCCTGGGAAGCGGTGGAATCACAGACCTTGAGGTATTTACTAGACATGTATGTGACACTTAGGGACATGGTTTAGCAGTGGACTTGGCATTCTTAGGTGATCATAAAATCATAGAATGGCTTGGGTTAGAAGGGACCGCAAGGATTATCAGGTTCCAACCCCCATGCCTCAGGCAGGGCCACCAACCTTCAGATCTGGTACTAGACTAGGTTGCCCAGGGCCCTATCCACCCTGGCCTTGAACAACTCCAGGGACAGGGCATCCACAACCTCTCTGGGCAGCCTGTTCCAGCACCTCACCACTCTCATAGTAAAGAACTTCCCCCTGACATCCAAGCTAAACCTTCCCTCCTTGAGCATAAACCATTCCCCCTTGTCCTATCACTGTCTACCTTGTGAAAAATTTATTCCCCTCCTTTTCATAATCCCCTTTTAAATACTGGAAGGCTGCAATGAGGTCTCCTTGCAGCCTTCTCTTCTCCAGTCTGAACAAACCCAGATCCCTCAGCCTGTCTTTGTAGGGGAGATGCTCCAGCCCTCTGATCATCTTTGTGGCTCTCTTCCGGACCCTCTTCAACAGCTCCACATCTTTCCTGTACTGGGAGCCCCAGGCCTGGACACAGTACTCCAGATGGGGCCTCACGAGGGCAGAGTAGAGTAGTCCCTGCTGGCCACCCCTCTTCTCATGGAGCCCAGGATAACATTGGCCTTCCGAGCTGCCAAGAGCACACTGCTGGCTCATGTTGAGTTTTTCATCCACCAGGACCTCCAGATCTTTCTCCGCAAGGAGAAACTCTCAATGAGTTCTTCTCCCAGTCTGTATTCATACCTGGGATTACTCCTATCCAAGTGCAAAACCTTGCACTTTGCTATGTTGAACCTCATTAGGTTCACATGGGCCCATCTTTCAAGTTTGTCGAGGTCCCTCTGAGTGGCATTCCTTCCTTTTTACATGTCAGCTTCACCAATCAGCATGGGTCATCGGCAAACTTGCAGAGGGTGCAGTCAAGCCTGTCATCTATGTTACTGAAGATGTTGAACATGATGTTTGAACTTGATGATCTTAAAGTTTTTTACACTGTAATGATTTCAGAAGTCTATGAAGTGAAGGCCACATTATTTAAAACATTGAAGAAATAGATAAAATAAACCACAACTCATCCAGACATGGATTCTTATCTAAAAATAAATAATAGCTACTTAGTCTCTAGAAAGTCTATGAATGTGTTCTTATGAAGCATATGCAAATGCTTTGTTGAGTAATAGTACAAAACCATAATATAAAACAGTGCCTAGCAAGTGTAGCAAAAGAAAATTCTAATTAGCATACAAATTCAATTTTTAAGTGACTCTCAGAAAGGGTGCTGAATTGGTTTCCCACTCTGCCTCCAATGTTTTTTACATTTGTACATATCCCCTAAACAAACTATTATTAAGAAACTCACTTTGTAAACAGTTTAGAGCATTTCATTAAAAAAAAAATCAAAAAGGGTAAAGTCCACTCATACAGAGGAAGGAAGAAAATAGAATCTAGCTGAAAGTTAACACTGTTCAGAAAAAAAAAAAAATCGACATTAGTACAGTAACAATGCATTCTCAAACTACAGATCTGTTTAAACAAAAATTCTCTGTGAAATCTTTTTATTTCTGAGTTCTTAAATGTGTTGCTAGTTAACAGCTTGATCCCAGTGTAACAAAATGCAGTTCATAACCTGGTAAATGGGATGTTAGACACTTTCTCAGCTAAAAGCTGTAAAGTTATCGATGTTGCAGCAATGTGCCAAAAGTAGGAGGGAATGAATGAGAGAAAAATCATAGCCTGCCCATATAAATGGCCAAGTATACCTACTCCTGCATTACTGCTACTGCAAAATCACTATCACCAATACAGGACCAGAAGTTTTCAAACTGATATTTTCATTGATAAAGAAGAAGCAAACAAAACCAAATTAACCTCATGCTGGAGTAAGCCTTCTAAAGAATTTTGAAAATGCAACCACATGAAAAAGAAATCATCTCCAATTTAATATTAAAAATATTTTTTCTCATTCTACTTTACTGATCAGTTTGGAAAATTAAGTATCCCTTCTTCTCAACTCTCACCTTGTATTTTTAGACATAGTATCTTTTTGTGTATCTATATAGAATAATGTGGAATAATTCAGTATTTTATAGACAGTATAAATCAAGTCTCCAGATTTCATCTCATCCCTAAAAGAATCAGAGGCTTTCTCATGGTTTTGGTTTTTTTTTCTTTTTTCTTTTTTTCTTTTTTCTTTTTTCTTTTTTCTTTTTTCTCTTTTCTATTTGTTTAAGATTAGACTGCTTGGAGCCTTTCATTGAGACTCTTGAAACAGAGTCTTGATCTCACAGATCTAGCTTCTGGGTAGGGGCTATTTCTGTTCATATTAATAATGTATGAAGTAATACCAATATTGACTTCTTCTATTTATAATAGCTTTAAAGTGCTCTAACAATTACACTGTGGTATTATCTTTAAGCTTTATTACTTACCTCCAAACAAGCCTTGGTAGTGTGTAATTTAGCTTGGAGAAGAGAAGGCTCCAGGGAGACCTCATTGTGGCCTTCCAGTACTTGAGGGGAGCTTACAAGCAGGAGGGAAACCAACTTTTTACAGTCTGATAGTGACAGGACAAGGGGAAATGGCTTTAAACTAAAAGAGGGCAGATTTAGATTAGCTGTCAGGAGGAAATGTTTACTCAGAAGGCAGTGAAGCTGCTCAGAGAAGCTGTGGTTCCCAATCCCTGGAGACACTCAAGGCCAGGTTGGATGGAGCCCTGGGCAGTCTGAGCTGGTGGGGGGCAGCCCTACCCACTGCAGGCGTGGCTGGAACTGGATGATCTTTGAAGTCCTCTCCAGATTAATCCATTCTATTACTCTATGATTCTATGACATGATTACAGTGAAGATGCTCAATAAGCATGCAAGGATGCACCACTAAACAGTTCTGTAATAATTGTTGTTGGACTTGCTTGAGATAAAGCAATTTAGATTTCCTGTTATAGTTTAGTCAATTTAATACACAAAATCTCCAATTTTTTTTTACTCTCTTATTTGCTGAATATATAGAAACAGAGACAGTACATGGTGTACTTTTCCTTCTATTTTTTATTCTTCTGAAGAAAAGAGAGGAAGAAAGCAGAGGCAGGTGGAGAAGAAAGCAGTATTCATCATTTATGAAGCACTTATGAAAAGGTAATATGTTTAAAACACATAAAACAGTTTGAAAGCAACCTGAAAAAAGGATTTAAGTTCTCAACTACCAATGTCCCTTGATACTCAGCTGATTTTACTAGGGTGTCATGTAACTGTGACACATTCTGGCTCCAGACCTGCCAACACTTCCAGCAGCCCTGTCATGTTTAGTGAGAATATTTATGTGTGCAAGGTCTTCCAGAATCAGGTTCAGGCAGCAGAAAGTGATGCAGAGGAAATGTGTCATGAAGGAGCACATATTAGCAGGTCTTATTTTGACTTAAGTCATATTTTCACTTCCATGAGCGTACGATTTAAACTAAACCATATCTCTCTGCGCTACATCTGACATTTTCTCCCCAGCCTTCCACTCGACACTTAAATACAGAAAAAGATGCAGTTCTAAGCATATATTATGATGCAATGCCACTTACAATAGCTCCATATGTAAGCTGCTTTTCTGTTTTTCAGATTCATTTTTATCCCCCTTCTAAAATTCAGAAATGAAAAAAATAATTTATATGAAAACAGATGGATGGAAAGTTGCATTGGATAGAAAATGTCAGGCCAGCTCAGCATTTCCCAAGTGAGCCATGTGTTGCTGTAATACATGTAAGGAACTCCAGTAGAACCATAAGACATTTGGTCATCGTTTTCAAATGTTTTATTTTGAAAAATTACTTTTTACATATGTCAGTTTTTATTCAGCAGAATCATACTTTTTAAAAAAATGTAGCATTCCATGAACAGTGATATTTAATTATTTTAATGGATATATTTTTTTTAAGAGGTATTTTTAGGTGAAGCTTTCATTATGAGAAATAAAGATAACAGCATGCTTGTAAGTATGGGGCTTTTTCTTTCAAGAGAAACAAAACATTACCCAAAATTTTAATCAGCAGAGGCTCGGCATAGGCTCAGAACTTTGCAACCTTGGACATCCACAGATTTTTAATTTCTCTAAAAGGGGTCTGAAAAAGGGGTGACGGGGAGGGGGAGGAGGTGAAATTAGGTGAGATTCCGGTATCACAATTTTCCATTTCACTTGCAGAATAGCTCACCTGGTTTATCCCTTTTCAGCTGCAAGAATATTTTACCAAACATCCACGGTATTAATGAAAGACAGATGTTCATAAAAACTATCTGCCTTGTAATAAAATCAATCTTTTTGGTTTTAGCAACTGAAGCTGAAGCTGTTCATTAAAAATAATAATAATAATAATGGTGCTGTAGGCATATTAAAAAAAAGAAGAAAAAAACCACCTTTACAGTTCAGCTCATGTTTGTGTATTTCATATAATAATAAATTGCTTGGCTTTGATTGAAATTTGACCTCATTAACAAATCTGTATGGCTTTTTTCCATAAAGGAATTTGAGCAACATCATCATGTACAATCTTTCCTCTGCTTAGCAGTCTCTGAGCAAAACTAAATCTCCAATTAATTTCATGAAATGTATGTGCTAATGGTTTCACAGAGTTGTTTTCTTTGAAGAAAATAAAATTAACTGCAGCATTTTGGTGCATCATGAGACCAGAATCACTGTAATCAGGAAGAAACACGATGGAAGCACAACAGGCACAGAGAAATTATATTTCACATCATTACTGTGTCAGATATGGCTAGAAAGTAAATCTATTTTTCATTTAAAAAAATTGTATAAAAGGTTTCAATTCTGCCTAGAAAACACTTTTTGTTATAAAAGTATTCTAATTAAGCGTTCTTAAACAGCTGTACACTACATCAAAATTATAGACTTTGCATCAAACAGATGTTTACTTTTCATCATTAACTTGTAGCTCAACAGAAATGAGCAATGAGAGATCATATCGAAAACCTACATTCAGTATGCTGTAGTTATCTTAAAACACCAAAAAGAATGATTTTCAAGTTGAAGTAATACATACCTTGGAAGCAGATGTTAAGCTTCGAAATCTATTGTTATGACTGACTAGAGAGATTACTTTGAGTGTACAAGTCAAACCACTTCCTATTTAATGACAACAAAATATGGCTCCATATCCTGTTCTGAAACTCAGTTTCCACTAAATAATAATTTTGACTAACAAAATGGAAATATAATTTTTACATTGTGTGTTTGCATATGTGAAATATCACATTCTGTTATTTGATTAAATTTAGTACCCCAGTGTACGTGTTATCAGAGAAACAAATTAAATCAATATTAACTATATCACTGTTAATATTTTAGCTTGATACAAGAAACAAAATTCTTCTGAGTTTCTGTGCTTTAATATTCATTGCTTCAAAAAGTATTTTTATCGAATTTTTTTTTAAATTTTTGTTCACATAATGTGCAAACATTTCAAGCCAAATAATTTTCCACTGCCTGTTTAACAGCAGTATCATAAGCATTCAGAATGTGAGCAGGAAAATGTTTTTTTATTTCTTGTCACATATAGATGATTTTCTCACAAACACCAGCATGCAAACACACACACATACAGATCACTACTGAACAGAATGCCACAAATATTCATAAATAAAGACATATATATTCAGATATAATTGCATATTCCCTGTGAGGAGTTATTTAAACTATTCTTATAGGAGACCGCTACTGCTTTTGGACATAGAACATTTAACACCTATTAAGAGTAGAAATATGCATTATGGAGATGTATGTTATATCATTTGTGGGTATGCACGTATTCTTGTCTGTATAAAAGGATATTCATTCATGTATATTTATATAGAAACATCTGTGGATATGCGATGCAACCCATCACCACAGCTAAGTATGTGTCCAGATAGAATTTCCTATGATAAGACCAAATACAAATATTTTTATCATCATTTCATCATAAAATATCCAAGATCTCCTAATGAGACACTGCTGGTATTTAAGACCAGTCAGGCCTACCCATTTCAATCCAGGTGAGTAAGAAAGAGGATACCCAGTCTAACGCTGAAGGAAGGCCCTGCAGTAGCTTCTTTCATCCATGTCAAGACAAGTTGCATATTGAAATAAAACACAATTTCGTTGAACATCAAAACTGTACATGTTCTGACCAGAAGGCCAATCAAAGGAGCGAAGATTAATCAAATAGCAAATAGTCAGCATTTTTAAAAATTCAAGTCATTTCAGATGGTTTAATGGTTGGACTAGATGATCTTAGTGGTCTTTTCCAACCTTAATGGTTCTATGATTCTATGAGTATGTGTTATTTAAAAGGAAAATTAATTAAAGGAAGCAGTACTTTATTATTTTTTTTCCATAAGAAATGTCAAGTGAAAACCAGACAAATATAATTTAAATATACTTTTAATGTTTGATAGTCCACTCAGAAAAGTCAGTACTGATGCTGATTCTGACACTGTCCAAATCTGAATTATATTAACATTTCACAGCTTTGCTTTCTCCTTTAATATCATGGTTTAAAAATTCCTTCAGATCTTGTTTCTAAACAGAAATAAGTGGAAAAAGAACAGACTGAAGTAACATGATTTAGTGACATCATTCGTTATTATAGACATAAATGAAATGTGAAGAGAATATGAAAAAGGGATTGTCATTTCAGAAAGCCTTATGTTTTTTTTTTTTTTTTTTTTTTTTCCTCCCTGTAGCAATAAATGATTCAGTCTTCTTTCTTGTGTAGCATTTTGTTTTATGGTTTAAAGTACCTCTCATTCACCGGAACAATCCTAATGCTTACATAAAAAGAATCAAGGAATTATTTTCTTCTGAATATGAGAGAAGCATCATTGTCAAAAAATCCCTGCTTTCTTTCCCTGACTGTTCTCTGTATGACTTTGCAATCCTGAAATATTTACATCATGACAAAAGCTGTGATATAATTCCAGAAATTTTACAAGAGGTTCTCTCAAAAATTTTCCACCTCAGTTGACAAGACATATGATATTCCCTGAGCATAACAGCTTTCCTGCCAAAAAATAAAATATGTTTCTACTTACTGCCAACCCACCTGACTCTACCTAAGTAAATTACTTTCCAAATCCATCAGCCTTTCCATACAAAACCCTAAATCCATTCCTTCTTTCTCAACTTAATATGCATCTCTTTACCTGCCAAATCACAAAACACAATTTGATGGACCTAAAACACACTACAGGGGTATTTCTCAATAGAAGCATGGAGGGAGTTAATTCTATGAATGATGGTCTTGCCACATGATATAGGGACTGTAATGTAGTAAAGCTGAGAATGAGATCTCATCTCTTTTGGCATGCGTAGATTTCCTCTGACTACCAGTGATCTGTGCAGATGACATAAAAGCATAAAAGCATGAAAGTGCCAGAATTCGGAATGCTTTCCCAGTGATGACTAAGAAACAGGGACAGTGGCTGCCAAACAGCCACTTTGAACTACAACCTCTAGTAAATTCAAAAAGCAGTTCTCCTTAACAGATATATTGGGAAAATTTCTAGATAAAGATCACCTTTATACTTGTTTTGTGTATTCTAAGAGCATAAGTAATGAAAATATGGGAAGCAAATAAGTTTTTTTCCTCTCCATGTCCTTCCCATCTTCTAAGATTATAATATCTAAACATGCAGGTGAGATTAAAAACCTCTTTTTCCTTTATTGCTGTTTAGCTAAAAACTGTGGTCAGCCTCAGGGAATCTGTACTACTGTGTAGGATGCCGGAACTGATGATCACAAATGGTGGAAAAATAAACTCTGGACAGTAAGATCTTACTACAGCCACCTCTGGCTATTTAAAAAACTGATTATTGGCAGGGAAAAAATTGCAGAATCAACCCAGGTTACGTAGAATAGCTATAGGTGTTAAAACAGGAGATAATGTCATTGTGAGGAGTATAGGAAGGGAGCAAAAGCAAAATGATATCACAAATGAAAAAAAAGGAGGGGGGGGGAAGGACATTGAAAGGCACAAGAAATTGAATATAGAGAGAATTTTATAAAGGCAGAAGAGAAGCACCTAACCTCATCTTAGCCCACCCCACCTAGAAGTGAGCACTTAGTTAAGCATCCTTAAGTAGTTAAATAGCTTGTGACCTCCCTGCACAGTCAATCAAAGGCAGCAGATGCCTTCAAAGCAGAGGTATTATTATAGCTCAAGCCTGATGCCTCTTGAAACAGTCACTTCAGTGAGTACATTTAGAACTTCAAGTGCAGAACCTCATCCTCCTGAAAAAGATAATCTGAAGATCTCCACCTCCTGAGGACGTGGGCCAACTGATGCAGGTGTTTGGTGGGGTGGTTCCTCTTATTCAAACAACGTGAAGAGAAACAGAACAAACCTTAAAAGTAAAGCCTAGATTTGAGTTCAAAACAATAAGAACTTATCAGTGGCTACACGTCACAGCTGGAATACAGGATAAATAGTAGTTGTTTAAAATTTATTCTTATTAGAGCAGAGTCATTCTGCGCTATCCTCAAATCATTAAAGTAAACATTAGGGTTTGTTTGTTTTTGCCAAATTTGAGCATCACTTTACTCCGAAAATACAGCATCTCAGTACAATTACGATTTTATGCTAATAGGTCAAAGAGAATGTTTTAGATTCTTTTCCAAACATGGTAATCCAAACAGTCAGACACTTATGCCCAACAGTTTACAAACTGCAGTTTATCTGGATATATACATACACATGCAGTCTACATAGACTAGCCCTATCACAATATATCTGATTCACAACACTCCTACCTACATTATAGGTAATTATAACTTTATTTTTCTTTCACATCCTCGAAGGGTACAAACAATTTATCTGATGTTCTGAATACTGAATTAATCTCTTCCTGTTAGTAATGACAGATAAAAATAAATGACCTATTTTTATGATTTATATATAAATATTTACATTTATTTCTCAGAATCCCTTTTTATTGCTTTCTAAGCACCTCTGGCATCATACATTTTCCTCATTTCTTAAATCTTAACATTCAAGTCTTCCATTTCCTGTATAAAATAGCTATAAGTGGATTAAAAGATGAGCATTAAAGATAAAGTGTATTCTGGATAATCAGATGATGAAATGCTAGCAAAATACAGGGCTGATCTCTTAGATGCAATTCATCTCTTTACAAACAATTTTGATCTTTCCAGGAGATACCTAAACAAAATGTTTACATGAAAACTGTGGAATTCCTGGAGAAATGCTGTAGCTTGGAAAAAGTTGCATTTTCACAAGAGATTTCCTCATGAAGTCTGAAGGAAAATGATAAGCAAACAGCTAATTTGCAATTAAATATCATTTTCAGCTCTTTGCAATATACATTTTTAGCAATTCAAAAATTACCAGAATGAATCAGTATCTTTGATTTTGTCTTTCAGCATTGACCAGAATAACATGAGATATTCAAATAAGATGTGAATATTCAGATTTTAAAAACATAGGTAAATATGGAATAATCTGTTCTTCTATATTAGCTTTCCTTGGATAACTCATCAATGCAGATTAGGTGCAGAAACTTGATAATGTTTGTAAAATATTTAATGAAGTTAGTTACAAACTATTTTAAAACTCACATTGTGTCCATTCACACATTTCTATCTATCCTAATAGACACTTTCAATCTATTTTAATGTAGTGTCATGCATTGTATTAAATTAGAGGAAATATAACATGATCTTAAGGGCTATACTTAACAATATTTTACAGACATGAAAGCTACATTAAGTTTTATTAAAGTTAAAAGTCATGCCCCACAGAGCTAGAGAAGGGTAATATTAAGTGTGCTCTCTTAAGCATATATACTGTAATTAACTGCATATAATTTTTTTCTCCATTATAGACCCAAAGCACATTTTGCTCACTAAATGACTATCCTGTACTTTCTTACAGTGCTTAATGTAGGGTGTTATTTATTGTATTTTATTTACACTTACTTTGAAGGCACAATTTGTCAATCGCTGCAGGAATTTCAGAGTGATTATCTCTACAGCACAGAAATGTGCAAAAAAACATCGGTAACCAGCTCAAGATGCCTAACATCTATCTTTTGAAAGTACTTCAACTTTCAGAGATGTGTTCAGTGCTGCTTTGTCTGAGCAGGGCGATCCTAAGATCAGAGGAAAGACTCAGCAATCTTATTTAGATGATTATGCTAGTCTCCTGGGAGATATAAGCTAGTTGGAGCCCAGAAATTGCCACTGCAAACTAGGATTTTTGCCACTTGGTCAAATCTGGATGGATTTTTACAAAGAAAAGGATTCCTCACACAAATGTCTCTCAATATCCCATAATGCTCATTATCCTGTTCCAAATCTGTGAAGTTTTAGAGTTCTAAAAAGATTTACAATCCAAGCCCCTTTCTTGAAATTAAATGAACCAAACCAATATGAACTCAATCTAAATAAATTACCAGCCTATATTATTTCAGATCACACAGTCAGAATGGTAAAAATCTGACGGAATGGTCACTTCAGAAAGTAATCCAATGTCAGCCGCACCAAATAACTTTCTATTTTTCTATATTAAAAGAAGAATAGTTGCACCATTTACATGCAAATAATGCTTGCCCAGCTCATACCCACTCACCTCTTTGTCTGTTTCCTTAGAAGCCTTTCTTAAGTACTCAAAGTACTTGTATTTGTTTCCTTTTGTAAATACTACACAGTAAGTCTCACTAAGTTACTTGCTGTTAGCCTATACATTGAAGTTAATGGAGTTGGAATCCAAAGCATCGAATACCAAATTGTAGCAGAACCAGTCTGTAGCAATTAATTATTAATTAAGCAAAATCAGAGAGGAAAAAAAAAAAGGAACAGCAAAAAGTTATGTCAAAAGCACTAATGCAAGGGAAAATTTTTTAAATCTGTAATGAACACGTTACAGTACATGAAATCATAGAATCATTAAGGTTGAAAAATACCTCTAAGATCATCTAGTCCAAGCATCCACCTACCACCAGTATTTCCCCTCTAAACCATGTCCCTCAGTACAACATCCAAACGTTTCTTGAACACATCCAGGGACGGTGGCTTAAACATCTCTCTGGGCAGCCTGTTCCAATGCCTAACCACTCCCTCTGAAAAAAAATTTCTCCTAATATCCTACCTGAACCTTCCCTGGCATATCTTGTGGACCATTCCCTCTAGTTCTATTGCTAATTACACTTCTTACCTCAATTCCCTCACCCAAATGATCAACAAAGATATTAAACAGGATGGGCCCCAACACCGACTCCTGGGGAACACCACTTGTGACTGGTCGCTAGCTGGATTTCACCACCACTCTCTGGGTTCTACCATCCAGCCAGTTCTTTACCCAGTAAAGACCATACCTGTCCAAGCCACAGGTTACCAGTTTCACCAAGGGGATACTGTGGGAGACAGCATCAAAGGTTTTGCTAAAGTCTAGGTAGACTACATCAGCAGTCTTTCCCTCATCCACCAGGTAGGTCACCTGGTCATAGAAGGAGGTCAGCTTCATCAAGCAGGACCTGCCTTTTACAAACGCATGTCGGCTGGGCCTGATCCCCAGTTGTCCTGCATGTGCTGTGTGATTACACTCAAGATGATCTGTTCATCTTATAAGCCATGTAAGGTCTATTTAGAAATCTCTGTTTCTAACTAATAGAAAGGATATAAAATGAACTCTAAACACAGAAATAAGCTTTATAAATAACCTGGGAAACTGTAGGATTCTATTCAAAACTATTCAGGACAATGACTTCTGAAACTACTTAATTGCTTCAAACATAATTAAAAATACCTTGAGAAATTAGGGCTTACATTTCTTTTTATTTGTATAATGAGTGAAATGAAGTGTTAGAACTGCTTCATGGGAAAAGCTGGTCAGTCTTTCTTATGTAGACGAGGTTAGTATTTAGCTTCTGTTGGACTACATCTACTGTGAGTCTGACATTCTTAAACTTGAAAATTCAGTAACCTCTCTTTCATATACAAACTGTCAAAGAGAGTAGTGGAAGACTGCTTTTTGTGACAACTTTTATGATTTATTTTATCATTTCAAGGTATGCATCTTTTTTGGAAGAACATTGCACACATAAAACAAGTGTACACCTATCGCTAGTAAATGGTCTTCTCCTTCAGTTCTTCAACTACACATTCAAGGATTATGATTTAAGTAGTTTGAAAACCAAATTACGTGTCAACAAATATAACCTGAAACTCTGTGAGTTTAAATGTAGCCCCATACTTATCACACTAAAATAGGAGTGATTTTAAAACAATAATATCAAGAAAATAAGAATGTGATTTGTTGCAACTTATTCATGATCAACATGCAGATTATTCAGCAACATGATGACTTCTCAAATCAAAATCAACAGCAATAGCAATCTCAGAGAAAATCATTTATTTAAAGTGATGTTCTACCAAAAAATACAGCCAAGTGGTGGGACACCATACTGGAATAAGACTTCAGTTCCTCCACTCTAGTTAGGCCTCTGAATTACAAGACTGAGTCAAGTACGAGCAGTGTTGTAATACCCTTCAATATAATTAAGATCTGAATATCATTTCTACAAGCCATCTAAGAAATTGTCCTCTGGGACCTTCCTCTTTTATTATTAAACTTTCATCACATTCTTTCAGTCTATTCTTTTAGTTTAGTGATAGATGACCAAAATTTGATGGGCTACTTTATTTATATTGGATTGAACCCCATGCTTAAAAAAAAAACAAAAACAACACTATCAAGAAGCTACACAGAGCAAATGTCACCATATAAAAGAAAATAGATGTTTTTGAATTAATTCTGCACAGTAACTTCTGGCACATAATTTAATTTGGCAGTTCAGTACATGGAACAACCACATCAGTTTTACTTCAACCAAGTACTGCACTCATATAGAGACAAAAACGCGTCACCTTCTCAAGATGCATCATGGCAAACTGCACACACTTCAAACAATGTATATCAACAAATAGATGGTTTAGTTTCACAGTGTATATCACAGGAAAGATCTTCCCTGACAGCCTATTTGTCAGTGCGTTGGATGCAGCACTGTAACACCAGACCATCTGGAGGTTCCAGTGAAAAAACACATAGGGTGAAATTCCTCCTTCGGCTACTGCTCACTAAAAGAAGACAGAATAATTGGCCTTCCCTGCAATTTGTCATAACATCAGAAACCAGGGATAGACTGTGTTACTTTTACTTGTATTGGTTTGAAGAAAAAATGCACTGTGGTGGTAAAAGCAGGGGATCAGAAATTGAGTTATGATAAAACACTGCAAAGATTTCCTCCTCCATTTTTTTAAAGGGAAGAATGTGCATTTCATGTACAGGTACATTCAAATGACATAGCACAAAACTCAGCAGACTACTCACACTCAAATAGCAATTTTCATCAGATTTCATGATGAAGGCATGCACGTTACTGAATTATTTTGACTCATTTGCATCCAATGACCCATGGTCACTTTTGAGTTACGAACTCCCAGTGCTTGAGAAGATTAAACTCACTAATATGTTTGTTGCACTTACTGGACAGGTGGAGTTTTAATAGCAGTGTTGTCTTAGGATAAAACACAAGTTTCATAATTAGACAGTGTGAACTCTATTGCACATTACTGCAGACCAGTCTGGCAGGGATATGCAATGCAAGAAAAGAGTTCTCCATTTTTACAGTAATTTTTCTTCTTGTGAAAAAAAAAAACATTTAATACTACTCTCTGGGGGAAGTAGTTATTGGTAGCATAGTTAGTATAGTTAGTCATATAAACTAGATAAATGTTCAGAATGAAATACCCGTAAAAATGAAAAATGTTCAGATATGGTTGGGTTGCATCTAACAGTGTGCTCAGAGATTAAAAACAAATATGAATTGAACAATATATCTGTGATGTAATGAAACAACAATCCCACAGTATTCATGCCATACTTAGTTTAGAAACAAAACGCTGATCCATTTAGACTTGCTCAAATTTTATGTTACAGACATTGAGGAATACCGAGGGCTGTGCTCTACTCTGATTTGCTGCTGATTAACAGTAGAAGAAGCCAAACTTAGAGCTTTTTAAGAACAGATGGTGCTTCTTTCCTCTTCTTTCTGGTCAAAAATTCAGAGAAAATAAGGATGAAGATGGATGTAGATAGAGAAGAGAAGCAACTGAAAGAGAAAAAAGTTTGGCACATCCTATGAGCAGCTATGGAGACAAATTATACTCATTTTCCACTGTGGGTGTGCAAGTTTGAGGATTCGCAGATGGCTTGGAATGCAGCTCCTCATCAGAGTGTAATCTGTGTCCAAGACAGCAGGAAAAAGGGGTGCCTAGTGACTGAGAACATTTCCCACTTTTACTACCAGAGAGTTTCCCATCTTTCTCCTCTTTATTTCCAAATCAACAAAACATGAAGTAAGAATGGAAGTAAGAATGAAGCACTATGAAAAAATGGACAGTGTCAGTATTTATTCAGATCAGATGACTAAAGGTTGTTTTCATTCTGGGTTTCCTAAAGCCTGAGGGGACTTGAGGAGTTCTCATATCTTCCCACCTACTCCTTATAAATAAAAGCATGACTCACTTTTTAAAATTTGTGAGTCAAATGAGTCATTCTTCTCCATAATCAGCTTGTGACACCTTAAAATGGTGGTCTTTCCTCTATCAAGAGGACAAGAACATTTCAAAACTCAAGAAAATAAAACCAAAGGTAGAGAGAGGTACTCCACTCTTTAAGAATCTGCTATATAGACAAAGGAAATCTCAAATTTGCTGAATAAGTGTTAAGCCAATAAGTAGATGCTAGAGTGTGGAATATAGTGCTCCTATTAAGAAGACATTCTGTTTTCATTCCAAAGGACAAAAAAGTCAGTTTGGATACTGCTATTTCCAAATATATACCTACTGTAGTCCTTTCTTCAAAGTCCACCTTTCAATACATGTTTTATATCTGAAGATGTTCTATTTGCTATCCAGTTGCAGCAAGCTCTGTCCACTTGGACTTGTTGTAGTCCATTGTCTAAATTGAAACAAGTGGAGCTGCACACCAATCTAGTACATCTTCCTATTGATTAATGTTATGAAATAAGTGAGAAACTTGTTTTGGTCTCTGCCTATCTGACCACCAGAGTGAAACTATCTCATACTCTCATTTACTGCATGATTTTCATTCTGTATGGTGGCCCAATTGTAATTTCATCAATACAGTCCTGCTAGTCAATCTATCAGCGCAAATCAGCTATAGTAGCCTTGCTGAGCCCTTGCTAACTTCTCACACAGAGCTCATGGGGACTTTAAGAACAAGAAATGCAAAGGTACACATGCTCCACTTAGAACAAACAAATCTCCCATGTCTCATCAGATGGAGGCATTTAGTCTTTCTGTAAAGAGCTCTAGCAGTGTGGTTTAACTCTGTTTTTCACCACATACACTTTGCCTTATTCTGTTTAGAAAACTGATGGGGAGAAAGGCAAGACATAAAATGCTTCCAAAGCTAAGACAGCAGCAAGGAAGATTTCGCCACGGTTGGCTAAGTTTCCAGTGGATCTCTCTTGGGGTACGTATTATACCTCCTGGCTTTTTAAGGTCTGATCCAGTCATGTTAGCAGCATGTAAATGTTCAGTAGTGTCAGTCACTGAAAAAAGGACTGCTAATTGTAATCTTACTAATGTTCATATGCTAAACTACCAATAAATAAGTAATGCCTAATTGTTTCATAAATAAACATCTGAAAACATGACAAGTAGAGCAGCATGAAATTCAAATTCATAATCCAAAGCACTAGATTGTTTCTGTCTGAATTTGTTGGTGTTTAAATTACAAAAAAAAAAAAAAAAAAAAAAGAACCTGCTATTTCCACAAAGCTTTACTTCACTAAATTCATCCAGAACATAAAACTAGACAGAAACATTTATTCTTCTTCCTTATTCTTAATGAACTGCTGAGAAATAAATTAAGCGCATGAGAGAGTTAAACTGAGGTCTTCATTTTATGAAATGAAACTATTATGTTACCAATTATTCCCTCCTCATACATGCTATCATGTATTTCAGAACACTTAATAATGACATGCAGCAATGAAGCAGTTATTTACCTACAGTGTGCCAGCAAAATGCAGGGTTTGAGCTATTATTCCTCTCAATTTATGGTCATACAAAGCCTGTGTTCCACAGTATTTTTGCAAATTGACCAACATGGACTGCAATATGATAAAATCGTTTTATGGTTTATATTTACCATTTAAAGACAGCATTCTCCACAAAACACAAAAGAAAATGCAGAAGATCTAACACCAGAATTGCAGACCTCAGAGCATACATTCCACAACTCACTTCAAATATCTCCTAGGACTTATCATGCCTATGAACACCTGGAAGGTAGTAAGCACCTCAGTCATAAATAGAAGCAGTGAACATATAATACCTTGCACAAGACATGACACATCTTAAATATTAATTCAATCAGCATCACATGAAAGTTCTGTGAAAACTGAATAACCTTCCATCTCACAGTTGGAGACAACATCCTGTCATGTCTAATCACGGGGAAAAAAACCATAGATGCCACAGGCCAGTTCACATTTAGTTAATTATGTTTCACTGTATAATAAGAACTGTCAAGTAGTAAATTTTTTCTACAACACTAACTTCTTTTTGTATTTTAAGAGCAATTTTTGAACTTAATGAATCTTCAGAAGTGTTGAGCGTGTTATCTAGAAGGCCGGGAGAGAGACGATATTTTCTAATGTATTTACTGTTGGTTTTTTCCATTCTTTGAAACTACATCTCAAATGGCTGAATACATCTGTAGGGAGGCTGTTTAAAAGCCTGAATAATCTGAAAATCCCCAGAAGGTGCATGAAACAGAAGAGCTATAAAAGTAACAGCTTAAAGTATTGCTATTACTGCTTCTTGTTTGCTTGCGCTCATTGTGATATGATATGCCAGGAAAGCAAACTGCAACTTTCCTACTCATAACCATAAAGTTAGTGCCACAAGGAGAAGGATTGTGGGGAGGCCTTACTTCAGCATAAAATCTCCTGCAATACATATCCATAAGAGCGCTTGGAGACCAGCCTCTTATTGCAGTTCATGAAACATAGAAAACAATTCAATAACTAACCACTGGGTGTCTTCTTCAGATAGGTTGAATTAGTTTCCAGACTCCCGTGACTGCAGGGGGACCATAAACTCTCCAGCTCTTCTGAAGAACTGCATGCAAATAGTGTACTCTGGCACTTAGTGCACTGTTAAGAAAACTGCAGCTGAGTTTTGTACACACAGATCTGTCAGATGCTAGGACAAGTTCAACATATTTTTCTTATTCATGGACATACAGAGAGCTTCCTATTTTAACAGCAGCTCAGACAAGTGAAGATCCTAATACTTCAAGACCCAACATTTTTCCTGAACAATGCTTTTCAGCCCCCCCAAATCCTTTCTCCAAGGCTATTAATCTTAGTAATTAATTCATATATAATAAAATTCTCATGACTGCATCACATTTTGTTATGTTTGGGAGGAAAATGGGGGGAAAACACCATGGACTCAGTGTAGAGGTTTTAAAATCAGTAGAAAAAAATGTCAGCTGCTCCCCAGAATACTTTCAATACTTTTCATCCTCTTTTCTGTGCTCAGCTGTTATGTGCTGGAAGCGTATACAGCTGCTCTATAATCTTTTGCTTCCCAGCTTCTGCAGGTTGTGAGGGCTGGTTTTGGTTTTTGCTCTTCCTTTGCCTGTGTCACTTTTTCCTGATGAGAGAGGGCTCTGTCCATTTAGTTCAGACTAGCTGCCCAATTCTTGAAGAGCTGGAACTAAATTATCTCGCAAGGCTATTCTACTCCTGGATCTGTCACTAGCTGCGGGGAGAGGAGCAGAGCACGGTGGCAATGCTCTTAACTTCCCACACTAAACAAATGCAACTCAGGTCTCCATGCGTATCCCAAATATTTTACCACTGTATTGCTGAGCCCATCCTCTTATTTCATCCTATAGTGATACCAGACTACATTTCGCCTTCATCATGTGGCACTCTGCCAAGCTTAAAAAGGAGCCTGGCCAAGTCAGGACAGCACTGTCAGGCAGATGATCAGTTTGACTTTATCCCCTCTTTTGTAATATCTGCTGCAGGAGGCAGCTGTCATCTGTGTATGCATAAATCGAGGGCTCAAGGTTTGTTTGCCTCTGACCTTCTCCCAGCTGAAAACCTGGATGTCTATATGTGGCTGTGGCAGCCTTCCAGTCTGTCAGCAGAACTGCCTCTTTGGGTCACCCTATTTGTTACCTGCATATTTTCAGGCACACCCAGCTGCACTGTCCATTACAACAGCTACTTTTTATATGTTGCCTCAGGTTTCATAAGAGTAAATTATTGTCCTTTTAGTTGCCTTAACATGGTTTGAAAAAGTATGTTATCACAACAAAAATGTGCCTAAATATATTTCCAAGAATTATGACTCAGAAAAACAAAATAAACACAGAACTGCATCGAAGGGGAAATTTTGATAACATCTAACTTTTGGAAGAGTAGAAATAAAACAGAATAACACACACTAATCAATGACATTAATGAGGCATGCGAAATCACAATTACACAATTGCGCCTGTGGGTACAGTCTTTGCTTATGACTTATAACACTGAGCAAGCAGGAGTACAGATGTGTTTTGTAAATCTTTTATAGTGAAGTACAGAGTTCTTTACCTTAATGCTGTGAGAAACATTTTGTCAGAATACCATGATGGCTATTACTTATTTCCAGGGCACACTGCAATTAAAAAAGCTTATCAAAATGGCCTACTGTTGTACAATATTTTACAGAGGTGAGATGCACAATTGTTTGCAACATAAAATCTATGGCTAAGTTAGATATTTAACTGTGATTACAGACTTCTCTTGTTAGTTTTGGCAATGTAATATGACCCAGCAGGCCTCAGACAATATCAGGTTCTTATTGTGCCAGACAATACAAACATGCAATGAAGGCAAACAGTGCACATGACATTTAAACACCACACGTCTTAAATCTGCAACTCAAATATCATCCGAAGTATCAGCAGTAGATTTGGACCTGTAATACTGTGTTGCATACCTTGAAAGAATTAAACTTCAATGAATATAATAAACAGCCACAAGTGCACTGCCTGGGGATGATTTATCTTTTTTTTTCCCCTATTGCCCACAAATAATATTACAGGTTAATAATTTAATAAATTAAAAAATAAGACATTAACAATAACAACATGAACAACAACAACAAAAAATACAAAGAAATGAATATAGAAACAATAAAAACAAGCGGGAAACGTCTAAGAATGCTTGGCAATCACATCTGTTGTCCCATTGAACTGGTTAAAAAAATATGAAAAGATTAAGTATTTCTTTGGTTTTCTGAAAAGTTCATCAAATTTTCAAGTAAAAAGGGTAAGTTCTATAGATGCACGGAAGAAAAAAAAGCAACACAAGAAAATTTTAAAAGTACAGTAAAAATAATTAAGCTTCAGAAATATTTCAATCAACCCTAGTTTGTAGCAGCAACCAAAGCACATTATATTTAACTTACTGCTGGGATGATTGAACCAAAAAAAAAAAAAAGAAGAAGAAAATTTTTCCCTAATTTCACACTACGAAAGAAAATTTTGCAAATTATCTCTATGTATTTGGATACCTACAAATTTCACACATTATGATTGCGGCCAAGGGGGAATTGACTTTGCGGGGCATAAAATCGAACGATTTCACTGTAAAGAGCCATTTGCACAAAAGTTTCTGGATCAGAACTCAGATTGCAAGTTTCTTGAGGATGGATCATGAGGGCTTCATCACTCCCTTCATTCCGCTGAGCTCTCCTTGATGTCTTCTCACTCTAGGGAGAACCACTTATTTGATTTAATTTTTCACAACTTTTTTCGCATTCCTTTAAGTGAAATTATTTTTATTATTTATTTTTATTATTAGATGAACACAACTGAAAATCCAAAGCTCAGATTTAAACTCCAGGAGCTGTAACACTTGACATTATCTGATTCTCTGGAATACTAAACACCTTCAGCACTTTCATTGACCTTAGTCTATATGTTAGGTTGAAAAGAGCTGGCTCCTATTCACAGAAATTAAAAGACTTTATAAGGCTGCCAAAGGCAACATAATAAACTTTTGGTCCAAATTCTGCTACTCTCAATTGAAGTTCTCATACTCACAAGTGCTTAAGGTGCTTATTCATCTTTAAAATCGGTGACATAGATAGCTGAAATACTGCTCTGAATTTGAATGAGTTACACAAGTTTCTGCCACCTGGATTTATTGGCAGCTGAAGTGATAAAGGTTCAGTCCAACACTTTGGGAGTTTTGTCTACAGTAAAGACAATGACAGAGCATTGCTTAGCTTTTATGTGCATAAAGAGATCTTCTCTCTGCAGAAGCAGGGATGGTTACTAGCTTTCAAAAATTAAAAGTATGTGGGTTTGAATGACATTCGGAAATTGGGAACAGTACAGACATGAGAAGATCAAGAGTTATTCCAAGTTGTAAAGCAAACCATGGGAGGAATCAGAGACACAACTTGTGTGTTTTGTCTTTAAAGGTACTGTCTCAGCACAGATCATTTCAACAGCTTTCAGAATCTGTACAAATGACAGGAATGGGACTGGGACTAACTTCTAAAACTGACATGACTGCATGTTCTCAATTCAAGTCACTGAATGGCTATCAGCTATTCCTGTTCAGAGCTAGATCTTCAGGCACACATTCTGAGGACAAGACATCTGATGAAACAAAACATCTGAAGAATTAGTTAAACTGTTTTATTTTAAAGAACAACTCAAATTAGAACAGAATTACACAAGTAAAGTACTTATTTCAAGAAGTCATATTATGACAGTTAATACAAACATAATGTTAACAACTGAAAACCATCATCCACCATTTAGATTCCAGTGGTTATCTATGGCATTGAATAATTACATCAAAATAATATTAGTGAAATGTAAAACATCGAGCAATTTCAATTTTTAGTACAATGTCTGGAATGTAAATGGTAAGATTAACAAAAAAGGGATTTTAAGAAAAAAGTAGGTCACTGCACTTGTACCCTCAGACACTTGAAGTCTCAGTGGGGCTGACATATACGAAAGATGTAACAAGTGCTCTCATTGATAATGAAGCCAAAGGAAAAAAAGATTTTTTTATTTCTATTTATTTTTATTTATTTATTTATTTATTTATTTATTTTTGCATCAGTGTTGAAAGCTAAACAGCTTAGGAATCTTCCCAAACTGGAATTTTAATTTAAAGAGTAAGGCATCATCATGAGCATCTGCCCAACTGATGTATCTGAAGAAGTCATTTTGGAAGGATTCAAAAAAAGAACAGTAAAAATCTACTACTTAACTGAATACATCACTCACAATTTCTTTAGAAATTAAAACAGTAAATCATTGAGCTATCTTTCAAACCAGTCTCAACATCAGACAGCAACTCCTAGTTCCTGAAAGCTCACCAGTATATCTGATTTCTAGTCAACACATCAGCAGTGTAAAACAGAATGAAATTAGTAGACACATAGCAAATATGATGAATATTCAACACTGTTTCTGGAATCATATTTCACAAAATTACTAGAGGGTATTTTGATAAATTTGATGATCATAGGAGATAACTGAAGTGGATGAAACAAAGAGCTGGAAAGAGCTTTTGGAAATGTCTTTCCTTGAAAGCCAGAAAAAAAACTTCAAAGGCCAAAAATAAATGATTGGGATTCACAATTTTGAACTTACTTGCAGTAATCAAAACTAAAGATGACAGCAAAGACTTGGTGAAGGAAGCCTTGTTTTTAACAGGTTGAATTTCACTTTTCATTTTACAGACTGGAGAAAAAGCACATAGTAAAAGTACATGGAGAGGAATCATTCTGATACATTAAATCAGCTATTTCACTACAAAGAGATGACGTGAATATTGTTGATAGCCATCTGAAAATGTTAGTGGTTCTCATTAGTGATCAGAAAGACAAGTAGAATGATATGAACTGTTAAGAGAGAGCTGCAGAAAGAAGAGAAATGTCTCTTATCAGTCAGCAGTTTGCAACACAGGCTGCTCCCTCAGAAAGAATAAAGCAAACTTAGAAAAGGGCAACAGAATGATCAGAGATAGAGAATGGCATCCACCAAAATTAAGGAGAAATAAACTACGAGGATGACTTTACTTAGAAATCAGAAAGATACAGAGATCTATAAAGTAAAAAAAAGAAAGAAAAAAAGTGATATGGAAAAAAAACAAATAAGAAAGACTTTGTCTTTTTTTTTGGAATGCAAATAATTTTTTTGGACACTCAAAAATTTGCCAAGCATAGGACTTGAAAGAAAACATTACAGTGTATTTTTTCTTTTGACAAGCATTTGAAATATGAAATTCATCACTACAGGATATGATAGAAGTCAAGTTGAAAACAACATCAAGAACTGTTTCATGAAAAAAAAATATCAATTATTTTAAAACTTCAAAAGATTTACTTCATCAAATAGTTAGAAAAGATTTAACTCTATTTTACTGATTCAATTTGATCTGAACTCTGGAGATCCCTAAGCCACTGATTTCTAGATATTCAACAGGATGGTATTTTCTATACTTTCCTATCTCCTCTCCTCCTTCCTTAAAATCTTCTACTGGCCAGTAAAAGCTAGGCAATTAGGTAACATGGACCATTACAGTTGCTGCTACATTTTTTTCTCTTGCATTATAACAATTTGTTAGGCTTTACCAGTGTTTACATATGTAACATGTGTTCTGCTGTATTATACCCTAAACTCCTAACTGTATAGTGAGATTTATCTCCTTCTCCCACACATGATTTGATGTTGTAAAGCTTCTGTTTGGTTACAGATCCTCTGTATCACTCAGCCCACTACAACTTTCATCCTTCAGCTCCTATTCTTACAACTCTCCTCCTTCTGCCAGCCTACTAACATTAATTTATGCTTATAGGTTCTTCTCCAATCTCATTTCCTCAAATTATGTTCCCTGGTCCTTCAGTTGTTTAATTTTCTACATGTCCTCCCAGTGACCCTTGTCACTCTTGGCTACCTGATCTATCTATTTAAGTGACTGACTTTCTGAGTTTCTTTTTAACTTACTTGCCTGGAAAACTAACTGCACTGATTGTGCTGCTCATATTATGCATATCATTGGGAGTGTTAATAACTACTGTGCATATTACCGAGCAGGTCAGACTTCCAGTCCCCAGCCCAACTACAAAACCATTGTAGGAGGTCCAGCTTTGCTCTGTTTTACAGTCAATTCTATAGCCTATACTTTAGTCTATTTTTTTATAAAGTTGATGTACAGCCTCACTAAAGATTTCACAAATAATACTTATATCCTGTTAGAATCTTGGGCATAAGAAGTGGTACTACAGCTCCTGTTTGCAGGACTTGGGGCATATTATTCAATTATTTAGTGATCCTATTGCAGCACTGCCTGTAGGTCTATGACATAGAAAATCCCAGGCAGCAGAGTAGTAGCAGATTTATCAGGCAGCGTTCACTCGGTGATACAAACTGGTGATACAAACTGCTTAAATGTAAGAGCTGCACTATCCAGAAGTGAGGACAGAAGAACCGGGAAGTACAGAAAGACTTATGTTCAGGATAAGAAAAGAGGCAGCATACAGAAAGAAAGATGACCTGCCAGCTGACTGTTGTGAGCAAAAAAAAAAAAGAGAAATCATAACTAGATTTCCCAATTTCTGGAGGCATAATCATGCTGGTTACAGTAAATGAAAGAATAAAACAGAAAGTGCTTAAGCAGCCAAGTGTCATACTACACCAGAACTCCTACAAAGAAGAAAAAAATGAGTTTTGCCTGAATGTATATCTTTTCAGGTCTCTGAATGTAATGTTTCTTGTTTTAATGGCAACCTTATTAAAATCTGACAAATTCCTGTGCTAATGCCCCACATTTTGAAATTTTTAATAAATAGTTTGGAATATTTTTGATGACTGAGTTCACTTTTGGAAGTAATGTTCCTTGAAATTAGATGAATGATTCTACAAACATTTATACATTTAGCAGAAAGAGACATCACAATATTATTATCAGTAGTTCAGTGATGGAGGTAGAGTAGTGTTAAAAATGTGATTCTTTTGATATGCTCTACTGTATGCACAAAAACAT
The DNA here is from genome assembly GCA_016647715.1 of Pavo muticus. Classification (NCBI taxonomy): domain Eukaryota; kingdom Metazoa; phylum Chordata; class Aves; order Galliformes; family Phasianidae; genus Pavo; species Pavo muticus. The sequence goes on along the minus strand of JACDJE010000495.1, from coordinate 353,854 downwards.
TTCACTGTGATATTAAACAATAGCAAAAAAAGTCCATGGAACTGAATGTTAAGCTCTGTCTGCTAAGAAAAACCTACAGCATTGTTTATTCATGCCATTACTAAAACATAGGAATGTTAAACCAAATTTGTCTATTCCTGGGCCAAGAAACTCCAACTGTTCTGCTAAATGAAATGGGAAGGCCTCTGCCCCTTAGAGTAAGAGATGAGCAGAGCATGTCTCTCTTTCACATCCCGATGTGGGTGATGTCATCTCTGTTGCTGACAAAGACCTTGAAGATCAGTAAGTCCAACCGTTAACCTGACTTACCTAGTCTCATCACTAAAACACAAGATCATCCAATCGAGTAATTGTTTGAGTTGGAAGGAACCTTTAAAGGTCATCTAGTCCAACTTCCCTGCAATGAACAGGGATACCTACAGCTCTATCAGGTTGCCCAGAGCCCCATCCAGCCTGACCTCGAGTGTCTCCAGGGACGGGGCATCCACCACTCTGAGCAACATGTGCCAGTGCTTCACCACCCTTATCATAAAAAGCTTTCTCATTATATCCAATCTAAATCTCCCCTCTTTTAGTTTGAAATCATTTCTCCTGGTCCAATCACATTCATGTGTATCTTAAATGCCACCAGATGAGGGGACTTCACCACTCCCCTGGACAGCTCATTCCAATGCTGAATCACCCTCTCCATGATGAAATTCTTTCTATTATCCAGTCTTAACCTTTCTTTAGTATAACTCGAGACCATTAAATGGGTAAGTACTGTCCAAAGCTCTATCAGAAACAGTGTTAATAAACTTGTGTGACAATGCTCAAGCCTGAGTCATGGCTCTAATGAGTTTACTGATGCAACCCTAACTACGGAAATTATCTCCTATTAATTTCTATGCTTAATCCTTTTCAAAACTTTCTTTCTGTATCATTAAGAGAAACATGCTATTTGATTAGTATTTCTTGCTGTGTGTCAGTGCAGATAGTCCTCTCCAGAATCGAGGCTCTACTCATCACACTCCTTTCCCCAGTTCTTCAGCCAAACTGCTCAAGTAACACCACTAAATCTAGTTGCCACAGTACTAGCAGCTTCCTTTCTCCCCTCCTTTTCCTCCTCTCCTGTTAAACTTGTTTTTAGGGAATGTTAAGACTTGTTCCTTTTAGCTGGCTTTGCCTAGGTAAGAGTCTAGCCCTGAGTGAACACCCAAATAATGGTTCTGCAGAGCACTGCTGTTTGAAAGCTTTTACAATGACTTGGCTGTATTTAGTGTTCATTTGAATTCTGGCAATTACGCTGTGATTTAATTATGTCTGTTAATGGGATTTCTACAGAATTTATTATTATTTGGAGAGCAAAAGCAATTGTGAGTTAATATGATATTCAAATGATATCATACTCAACACTGAAAACTCAAATTCTTTCTTACTAAAAGAGGTATTTTTACTAGCAATTTTTCTCTGTAAATTCATGCTGTTTAGATTCAGCAGTTTACACCACTTGTTCCTTCGTATAGCTCCACTGAATACATTGAAATTACAGCAAAGCTGTATGCTTCTATGTATTTATCTGATACATGTAGACTTTAATGGACACTAGGAGAGCTCTTCCTCTTTTACTAATTTCTGTTTAATTGCAAACACTTCCTGCTTAGTCTTAATCCTTGCTGAAAGAACTGTATCTGAATTGTCTATTAGGCTTAAAAAATTTAAGCCAAATTTAGGTTAGTTTTCATTAGTTAATAGCAAAGCCTGAACTGAGAAGTATTCTTTTAACAAAGAATTTAAGTAAAGAATTTAAGTATTTTTAAATGAGATAAAACTCAAGTGATAGTATTTGTCTAAATAAGTAGTCCTTGAATGTATTTCACACTGCTTTTGCATTTTAATAGCACTTAGTAAAACATTTCCCTTTCATTTGTTCTTCGCTCACTCTGTATGCAGTCCATAAAAAAAAAAAAATAATAAAAAATATAAAAAAAAAGAGCTGAAACTGACAGTCAAATCCCCATAATCCCAGCACAGTGCCCTAACCAGTTGTAGACCGAAACGTGCTTTCTTCTCCTTCCTCTTTCCTGAAGAACCCTGAATTAATGTCTGGAAAATAATTAAACAACTTTGCATACCAAATCCAGCCTGCTCTCTCCAGAATTGCTGGGTGATTAAGAGACTCTTGAAATAGAAGATGTGTCTGAATCCCCTAATCAGAGAGAGGAGCTGAGTTTGGGTCTCCTAAAGTTAAATAGCTTCCTGCTGGACAAATATAATTACTCAACTTTACAAACTTTAATATTGAACTATTAGCATGCATGCCTAACAAGTGTTTCTTTACAGTCCCATCCTTGCATAATTTTTTTGGACAAAACAAATTTTGCCTACAGGCAACAAGGAATTTCAATCAACTGAACTTAAATGCTAACCTAAGTATATTCTGTGTATACATATTAATAGTAACTATAAAAATTTAATACTTTCAACATTTAATATTTTCAACATTTCTTGTTTACAAACAAAGCATATGATCCTCTTGTGATCAAGGAATAATGCAAATAACATATAACACATAGCAATGCCCCATCACTGACCTCAGGACAAAAATAACGTTTAGCAAAAGAAGTTGGAAAGTGCTGGGGGAAGAAAGTTTGTCTGGTTTCTGAGGGAGAGAGTGAGTATCCAGAAGTCCTGGGCCACTTTGTGACTCCACGGGCACATCTAGCTCCACTTGTCAAGCCACGCAGTCATTTTTAAAAATGAAGATTCCCAAGTGCTTGTGGACATTGGCGGACAGAGGCAGGCACACAGAAGTGGATCTAGATGGGCATTTGGGGGCTAGGAAATTGTCAATCTTTTAAACTTTTTTTCCTGATAGCACTTATCCTGACATAAAATTGGACTAAAGAGTTAAAATACTGGTAACTATGTGATTTATACATTGACCAAGACAGACAGACATGAGTTTACATATACATATTTCATAAGTACAGCTTAAGGGAATCTTATGCCTAAAATTCCCGTAAGTTCAGCACAGAACCATACTAAGCCCAGTTCAGAGCTAACACAAATAAGAAACGGATTTATATCTGCTGCTTTCTAAACTTGTCTTCTGTGTTTAATCTGTCCCCACCTGCCCAGCTGCTGCAGTTCAAAGAAAATAAAATACTTTTGTCTTGAGATTTCAGCAAATCTCACAATGCAGATCTCTCAGCTTTCCTACCAGAGCATCCAGCTGTACCCTGAGATGTTCCACAGAGACTAAGCATAACCACGCCTGTCACAGTCCACTGCGCTATCACTGTCCCTGACACCACTGCTTCTTTTACAGATTGCGATTTGCCTTTCATTGTTACCAACCTCTCCTTCCTCTTTCAGTTGATTCATTCAGGTTCGTAAGCAGCTTCATTTCAACACTAATCGTGCATTCAACAGTACCTCTAATAGTGTGATTCTGAACCAGCACAGTATGGAACAGAATTCCCAACATCATTTATCGTGAGCACCACTAATGTGCACAAAACAAAATTAAAAAAAAAAAACAAAATCAAGCTTTCCCTTTCTGACTACAGAATAACATCTGATAATCAAGCACAAGCAACTCTGTGGCAAAAGTGTGACCTTAGTAATCTTTTCACATTCTGTTTTACCTAACAACCTCAGTGGCATGACAGTAATAGAAATACTGATGCTTTGAGGAAAATTTGAGTTTACCAGAACATACAAGTACATATATATGGAAGGACAGTGCCAAACAGTTATTAAAAAATGGTTCTCTGACATTATGAGCACTATTTATATAAAAATCTAGATTAATATTCATTTGGTAGCAGTATCACTGCTTTGAATACCTGTAATATACCGTAGTTTATGCATATGACATATTTATGATGATAAACGCAGCTGCTAGATGGCACTAGATGGGTACTAGATACTGGTTTTGTATCTTAATGGTCATTTTCAGTTGCAGTAAAGCATTCCATGTTTTCAGAAAACACTGAAGTTAAAGTTTGTTAATCAGTCTGAGAAACCTGGAAAAATTGCTCATCTGTGTGCTCGCATTTTTGCTGGCTATGTGCAAAAGCTGTAGGACTTCCTCCTGACAGAAGGCAGAACTGTGCAGCACAGGAGTGGGAAGGCGACAGCACCTTTAAGCCATGGATTCATCTGTAATTTGACTGATCCTGTGCCAGTTCAGACAGCCCTCTAAAGGAAGAGCTAATTTGAATTAGTTGGCTGCAGCTTGCTGTGGGAGCATGTGTGGGAAGTGCATTTTGTAGTGAAATTGCAACAGTACTCTGAGATTGAAAGAGGAAACACAGGAGGGAGATCTAAGATAGATTTGGGAGTTCAGGTATGTGGAGAGCGGGGATGATGCTCTGAGTGCAGTAGTTCAGCTTGGGGATATCATAGACTTCAGCAGTAGGGATTGCTAACAAATTGGGCTGTCCTCTTCCTGGAACAAACTCATTCAAAAACTACTCTGTTGACTTTGTTCAACTGCAGAGAGGATATAAAAAGCCTAAAATTCTTGCTTACTCCTGTATGATTTCTCACCTCTGGGAATTCTTCTCATGAGAAACACAAGTCCCTTGTTTTCTTTTGTCATTCATTAGAAGCAATACATATGAATAACTGTGTGTTATTTTCTTGAATCCTTCTTCATTCACATAAATGTGAATGATTTTTTCTTAAGTCTCATTTGGGAGCCAGTCATTTGCTGCCTCAGTTTTCTCATTTAAAAAAAAAAAAAATTATTTGGACTTTTTCCTTCTTCCACCTTCAGACTCTCAAGAGTTGAACTCTGTCACCTTATGCTACAGGTGGTTTGCTATCAGCAAGTAAGGTATTAATTAAACTTACAAGATGTAAGCTAGGCTCAAAGTAGCTCATTGGGTGAAATGCCCTGAGATATGACAATATCCCTGACAGACCACTGTTGGGAATATCTGGGAAAAACCTAGCTACACATGTTGACTTCTCCATACCCATAAAAGAGGGGAAAGCAGAGAGAAATTGATATTTATTTGCTCTTAGTAAGAAAAAGGAACGGAGCTTGCTCTCATTACATGAAGAACAGCTGTCTTTCTTTCCCTCTGAAGCCAGTGTAATTCATCTTATTTCAAATTCAACATAAACCAGACTGTGCTGCTTCATCATAGATAGCAGTGAGCTTACAGTAGCTGTTACCCTTTGCACTACACCGACACATACATGGGGGCACTGAACAAGACAAAGACCCTTTCTGACAGAGTCTCATCTGATAAAATCTTCTAACTGCTTAATTAATTTTTCAGTGTTTGTAATTAAATAATAAATGTCCAGTTTGGAAGGAACCAAACAGATAGCAAGTGGCTTGGTACAGTATTTGAAGCAGCATTAAATTTGCACACTGTGATAGAAATTAGTGAGACTGTGATTTTAAAGCTTTATTCCCTTCTTTCTTATGCACAAATATATTTCAACTTCAAAGTGTTTTCGTACTTCTTCATGCAATTGAAGAAATGTATTTTGCAGAACAGAGAATCTCTTTTGTTAGTGTCTGATTAAACAAGTGCCACAAATCGATGGAATAGATCTATTAACTTTTTTATTTATTCTGAGATTGCAAACATAGCCTGAAGTGAACATATATTTTTAATATCTATACACCTACTTAATAGAGATAATAACAAAATTTGGAACATTTACACAAGTTATTTTATCAATAAATATACTATGGAAGATTCAACAGGAAGGAATCCGTAACTGAATGAAGAAAGTGTTTCTTAAAACTTATTTTTTTTCCCTCCATTTCATTGCTGGTAATCTCAGACACTGAATTTTTCTCTTGCTGTCCCTCGGATTTTTCCTTCTTGCTATGTCCTTCTCTCTCCCCTATTCCCCTTGACAAGAGGTTCAAAATGTTATGTCTCATGTTCTCTGTTAATAAATATATAATAAAAGCTCATATAAATACATTTTAAGGAAAACAGTTTTTTACTGCAAAGATTTTCTAGTATAGTTAAATGAATAAATAAACAATGGGCCTTGTCTAAGTATCACATTTCCCAGAAATTATGCAAGAACTTTAAAGATGCAAAGTGCATCTACCCCCCGTTTTTATATTTGGCCTTCTCTCTCAATGCTATCAAATTTCTCAAATGAAAAACAACCGCTGTCAAGCCAGTAAAAGCCCTACAAATTATTATTCAGTTAGAAAATTTGTCTCCCTATGAATTCACATGGAGACAGCAACAAAGAGCAGTCTTTTAGGCAGATTCCAGGAAAATGCTGTGCACTAGCCCAAGAGGCCCAAAAGCTGTTCTGTTTCACTGCAGTTCTCCAATATACCCTGCAGCTACTCTAATTTTGTGATGGGAATTAGAGGTCAAATCCCATAATAAAAAATAGTCCATAATTGTTTTCATACTAGTCTAATGTTAAAACAGCCATAAACACCTTCTCAAAAAAGCTTCTGAAATCCTTGTTAATTTGTAAGTGGGTGTAAAAGTTCCATTTTATTTTTATTTTTTTTAAACATTACTAAAGGAAAGGGAAAAAAGCAACACTTTACATACAGCTATTAGTAAGTAAAAGCAAAAGAAGCATCAATACAAACAGCAATTAAAAATAATGCAGCAAAGAATAAAACACAACTGGCTTAACATGTAAGAAACCCTAGGCATTTCAATGTTGTATTTTAAGTCACAGGCAAAGATATTGTAGTTTGGACTTTGCATGCCTAATAATAGTGAAATTAGATAATTTTCTAACCAAGAAACAGGCAAGTTTTCAAATGTCCAGATGGTTCCACCACCCACCTCATTTAGCAGAACTTCCTTTATTCACACTGCTCTAGCGTGCTGCCCGTTTCCTCAATTTGTACCCATTAGCTGACAAGAAAAGGGCTGAGCTCAGAAATCAACAGGCTCTGACAGGAAGCCAGTTCTCAGGGGCCCTCTTAGCAGAACTAGGAATTTTTAACTGATGTTGCCCAGGAGACAACTGTAGTTGTAGTTGTAAGTCCCTATCTGAAGCAATATTATTGAAGAAGGTGAAAGGATTTACAGTACAAAGACCTCTTAATATTCTTGGTAAGCTGCAAGGAATGATCTTTAGCTCACAGAAAGGCAAGCATTGCATTTGGGCTTAGTATTACTCTAACAAAATTTGTTTCCATTTCCTAGTGCATAAAACTTTCCTGTACCGCTAAGGGCTCCAACGACAGAATACAATTTGGGTAATTTGGAAAATCTATGGGATAAGGTGGGGGTGGTAGATGAAATCTTGCCTCTCTACACCTCTGAGAAGCAGCAAATCTTTGCTGGTTGTGGGGAATGGGTACCACATTATTGCATCTGCGGTTGTGTCGCAGGCAAAGGTTGCATTTCTACCATAGAGCCTTCTGGTACTTTAAGGCATGAGCTGTCTTAAAGCAAGGCCAGATAGGAATGTGCAAACCAGGTAATTTGTTAGCTTCCAAAATACCAAAAGATGCTAACTTCAAATTATCTTTGTATCCATGAATATTACACCAAATTCAGTATCTGTTTTCACTAACACTTCTTTGATTAACCCGGTTAACGTAAAAAATATTCTAAGGCTTCTTCACTTTAGCCGCCTTTAAAAACATGAATGCTTATTATGCCAGAATGGCAGAGAGATTACTTTTCTTAATTTGTAATATGTGGGCAACAAAGAATGAATAAAATGTTTGGAGTTTGGTTTTGTTAAGCCAAAAGAAATGAGCAAACAATGAAAGATTAATTTCAAGGTCTTTAACGGTAACTGCCTCAGAGAGAAATGTAATTCACCTGACGTAGAACAACAAAGATGTTGAGATGCTGAGATGCTGTATCTGTTACACAGCCTGGGAAACATATTAGATAATTATCTTCAGGCACAATGATTCCCTGACAAAACCTACATCAAAATGGAGTGGCTATTGAGAGTACATATTAATAATTTAAGGGAAATTGCAGAGCGGGTGATAATTACCCTTAAATTTTGCATTTTAATCTAAGACATTTGGAGTGAAGGTTAAAAGAAGGCCATGTATATTCCGATGCAGAAATCTGGCGAGGGGACCAAAATCACCTTACTTTAGAACAGTCAAGAATGCCACAGATTTCCAATGAAATAGATAATGCATTGAAATCTAGTACCTACATGGCATCTGATAGCAGAAATTTCATTTTGCTTATAAGAGAATGTGTCAAACTATCCAGCTTTTCTAATATAACACAAATAGGAGGCACTTCGGGACTGGCAGTGTATCAGTCAGTACTAGCTGGCAGGTGATCAAATCTTTAATAACTACAAAACTGAAATCTTAATCTAAAATCTTTAATAACAAGTAATCTCAAATCTCCTGAGAACAAAATTTGCATTGGGCACCCTTTAACAAGGAAAGACACATCTCGGAAGAAGAAAAAGTGGAAAGACACACAGAGAGATTAGGATTTACAAGCCCTAAGAGAAGGCTGATTTCACCTGCAAAATACAGCCACTGTAGAGTACTGAGCTTTCAGTTACCTCTACCTTCTGAAACAATGAAATAAAATTAGTGAGAGATCAACAGCATGTATGCAGTAGCGTTATTAAGGAATGGAAGGAAAATGAGTAAGACAAATCAATAGACTATGTCTCCAAAGGGAAAGAGAAAAGTGTACAAGGCAGTCTAATTTACCTGTATGAATTATCAGCTATCTGTTTTGAAATATCGGTGTACAAATACCATCATCCTTTTTGTCATTAAGGTCTGTGTATTATTTCAGGTAAGAGAAATGTGAGGACTTGTACATCCAGTTCGAAGAAAATAACATTTTTCTTTGGTCTGCTTTATAAATGACTGCTTTTAAAATATGAGTCTTAAATAATGCTTCCTTTTAAACAGATTCACATATACCTATTGGAGAATTACAGTGCACACATTAAGATGAACTGTCATCACTCTTGAAGACAGAGAAATTTCAAAAACTTTTGGTTTGCTAAATGCTTGGTGAATAATGGAAAACCATGCCTGTACAAACATTTAATTCATTTTTTCCCTTGAAGCTACACATAACTTTAGAACTCTTGGCTATCAGGAGCTAAAATAATTGAGTAAATAAATCTTCAATTTTTATTTCAATAAGCATGTATTGTATTGCTTCTTATATATATATTTTCTTTTAACATCAAAATTATCTTTTTTTATATAAGCATATTTTTCTTTGCATTGCATTATTAACACAATGATAATGAAAATGTGCTAGGACAAGTACAGGGAAGAAGGCCTTTACAAATTTACATGGGTAAACATGACTTTGTTATGGAAAGATGTAAGAATAACTCACATATTATCCCTAAAAAATGAAATATACCATTTTGAAAAACATTGTGCTTAAGTTGTTGGTGTAGAAGGGACCTCTGAATCTGTATCTATCTCATGCAGCCGGTACCTTTTCCAGGATATGCTCTACAGATGCATCCTGATTTTTCCAGGGTGAAACATACCCTCAAGCACATCTCTTCCCAGTGTCTGGTGTCTTCAGAAAGGACAACCCCATGTTCCTCCAGGAAGGAGTATAGCATTGTCTGACAGTTATCTGTCTCTCAAATGCATCGCGGCATACACCAGGACATAAATACAGACAGACTGAAAAGGTTATAAAAACTCAAAGAAATGTATGTGTGCATCTGACTCTTGGCACTCTTGTACATATTTCTTTAAAATGAAGAAGGTTGTCTACAATATATAACACTAATAACATCCATCTATTTATCTGTTCACACATTCGGACACACATTCATTTTATTCATGACTAAATCAATAACCACATTTTCCACTTCCACCCAAGCTGAAGAGCCTCTTTGTTCACAACTTGAAGGAGAAATTCAAGGACAATGGGTTAATGCAGTTAGAAGGGAGGACAGAGAAGGGCTGATCTAGCTAATGCTGTGCTACACTGAAAAGTATTGGAGTGATTTCTGAGTAAAACACTGACAATAAAAAGCTAGATGTCTGCATACCCACAACAAGGCAAGAAGAGGCTATTCCATTATGCTCTTGTTTGCCTCACTTTCTCTTGAAGGACAAATGTGGCTAAACAAAACTTTTTTACCTTTTTATATAAAAGATTTGTTGCCTCTGACATTCTTGAAAATGCCATTGTTTTCAAGCTTTCCATACCTAGGAAGTTTCACCATGGGAGAACTGAGTAATGACAACATGCTGGTAATTATGATGAGGAGTTAGATATAAAGAACAAAGTTCGCTTTTCAAACACCTTATTTTTACAATTCTAGATGTTTCCCCCAAGCATCAGAAATATCTCATATCAACACACACAATCTCAGTATAACGTGCAAGGTTCTTATAGCACAGTTCACGTTGCCTTTAAAGGACATGAAACTAACACACCCTATCAAAATACTGCACACTCTCTTTAAATCTAAGGCCATTTGAATACACTGTGTGCATAGGAGAGCATGCTATTCAGCCTTCATGGACTTTGCTGTGTTTGCTTTCTCCAGCTGTAGCAAAAAGCGACAATAATCAAAGACATACACTTAAAAAAAAAAAATCAGATTATTTCTTTTCTTGCAAAATTTGAAGATATCACAATTAAGCAAACATCGCAGTAATGCAACAGAAAAAAGATAAGAATGGAAAGAATTATAAGTGGTTTTAATGCTTAGGACTGTGTGATTACAAATGCAGCATTACTGGGGCAAAGTGCAGGATCTAGATGCTGACACTTTCAGGCAGAGATAGCAGCAGGAACCTAGTAGCACCATTGTGAATATAAAATAAACAGATGCCTCAAATCTAGAAGCTGTTGCTGAACATTTGATTTTTTTTTTCTCCCAGTAAATGGTTATATTTGAGTAGACTATTTGCAGCAATGGAAGAATTGGCTAGTTGCTGTTCCAGTCAATGCATACCGTGTCTGTTAGCAACAGCAACAATAAAAGGAACTCTAAATAGTGGAACAGAGGCTTAATATGCTGAAGAAGCTATCAGATCTTAACTGTGCAATTTAACCTCTGAGAAACCATATCTACAGAGAATGCCTGGCAAACCTGGCCATGTCTTGATTACAAGGACTGCACTCCTACTCAGGAAAATGTAAGTTGAAATTGCTTGGCACCTCTAAGATGCAGTCTTCCACAGCAATGAAAATGCACATCTCTTATTCCGTGCCTGGCAAAGGAACTCTGAGAGGGCTCAATGAAACCCACAGAACTTAGAAAACTTTTTACAGTTTTGCATTTTTTTTCTGCAATAGACAGACTGCAAATACATACAACACTGGAGTTTAGCAAGACTGGCAGGATTGGCAGGGCTCTTTTTTCACTGGTTCACTAATCCTGATCTGATCCAAGGAAAGAAGAGTTCCTGGGCTGTTCAGCTTTGTCTAGCTTGTCTTTTCTAGCCACCCCTTGACAAGCATTCTGTTACAGTTTTGTGGCATCTAGCTGGTTAGGAACAATTCACATTAAATCAGACCATCACATTAAAAGCTGGCCACCCACACAAAAATTTGACAGCAAAAGCTGGCCTCAAGGAAACAACAGCAGGTTCTCGCACATATGCAATTTCTCTGTTAACATTTCATTAGAATGTAGGCTGAAACAGTGGAATGAATGAGACACACTGGGGAGCAAAACCCATCGTTCAAATCAGTGTTCATATTCTCCTTGTTATTCCAGCATTCTCAGTTCAGCTCTGATAAATGGAAACACTGCTTAGCCCTGGTCCTTGTATTGACTTTAGACATTAGCCAAATACACAGGAAAATTATTTGAACAGTTGAATATTATCTCTAAGAGTTCAAAATTAACATTCAAGAAGTTCTGTTTTTATGAAGATGTACTTGGAATCTCTGCTTAACAAAAGGGGAAACAAAAAAAACTGTTTTCAATGCAGCTTCTGTTTGTAGACATAGCAGGTTTAATTTGAGACAGATCACATTTTAATTATTCATGTATTTAAGGAGTGGATCCTCAAGTAGTGGACATGTGGGCATTTCACAGAAGCCATCCTTTGTCTGAAGCTATATTACATGACACCATCCAACCCTGGTGTTGCTGCAGGTGGGAGTGCTTTTTAAAAAAGATGATTCAGGTTTTTGCAGTTTAGCATCTCAGGGTATGACCATAACCTAAGACCTTTCCAAGAGAAGATAAAGTGAAGTTTGATAATGGCACTGCCTCCTGACCTGTGACTCTCTGAACTGCTCTGGTAATAAAACTCATGGTATCTAAAACTCAGCTCAGACAGACATCATCTGAGCAATTCCACTAGCTCAGTGTTTTTAAATGCTCACACCCACATTTCTACAAGTTTCTCATGTTGTCACAAAGGTGGCAGAGTATGATGTGCTGACGCCAAGCCTATCCAGTTCAGAGTGGGACAGTGGTGAAGTCTGTCATCACTCTCTGAACTGGAGTGTCCGACAACACTTCTAGGTAGCTTTTGTGGTTCATTTTAACCATGCATAAAGCAGAGCTTTATACAATAAAATAAATCTATGAATGCAATAAAATAAATATAAGGCAATTTTTTAAATATGTAGAGTAGGAAGAGTGTCAAAATATGTGTGGCAACCCTGTCTTTAGTCTGGGTTTGTGCAGGTCTAATTAAAAAAAAATATTTATACTAATAACTTAAAAAATGTTCTTTGTGAGTTGATGATTTTTTCTTTAACAAAGTCATCTAAGACAGGATTCTTGGTATTTCTACAAGCAGTTTCTACCATTTATTTGTCCTGGTTATTCATAAAAAGTAGAAATTATACACGTTCTTGATTCTTCACTGGTGTTCTACCTGAAGCCAGACAAAATTCTCCTAATCTAAAACACATTCCTTTTTTTTTCTTATCAGTCTGTTTGTCCCATCAGTCAGCTTAAAGCTGAAAGGGTGGGACAACAGTGAAATAACTAACATAAAACCAGGTGAAAAATTGATACAATTTTTATCCATAAGAATAGCTTGCCCACAAAATTAACTGTAGGAAGAGAATGAGTGCCATGAAACAAAAAGTACGTTACAGTGGTATAATAGGTATTTAACTCTTAAGTAGAGTATCCTTACTTTATGCTATATCAAATCCATCTGGAAGCTTCTTATAGAATCATAGAATCTTTTGAGTTGGAAGAGACCTTTACAGGTCATCTAGTCTAACAACTCCCTTGCAATGAGAACAGGGACACCTACAGCTCCATCAGGCACTCAGAGCCCTGTCCATCCTGTCCTTGAGTGTCTCCAAGGACAGGGCATCCACCGTCTCTCTGGGCAACCTGTTCCAGTGCCTCACCACCCTTATCATAAAAAACTTCCTTATATCCAACCTAAATCCTTTTAGTCTGAAACCATTTCCCCTTGTTCTGTCACCACAAACGTTGCAAAAGAGTCTGCCCCCTTCTTTCCTGTAGCTCCCCTTTAGACACTGGAAGCTGCAATCAGGTCACCTCAGAGCCTTCTCTTCTCCAGGTTGAACAGCCCCAGCTCTCTCAGCCTGTCCTCGTAGCAAAGGTATTAATCTCTTTTGTGGCCCTCTTCTGGATGCTTTCCAACAGGTCCATGCATCTCTTCTACTTTTGTTTCTTTGTTTCCAATGCCACTCCAAATGTCTTTCCAAATATCTAGATAGATAAGCTTCAAGACTTCTTGAACTTTGATATCTCCACAGCTGCTCCATTGCAAACAGCGTACAGAAACACTTAGTACAGGACCTACTTCAAAAAATGAAAAGTTCAGGAAGCATCCGGATGTCTGAAGGTGGCTTGCTTGTGGTGCTGGCAAGAAGGCCTGAATTATCTGCAGCACTAAATGGACACATCTTGAAAATGGAACTGAAAACTATATCTGAACTCATTTGTGAAGGGGCATTCTACTAGAATATATATATAAATTTATTCTAAACATCACAAGTCAGATTTATTTATTTATTGAAAGATCAAGTTAGTAACTTATTGGAGTCCCATTTGGCTATTCCATTCACCCACACCACTAATAATACAGCAGTGAATGATATCTCCATGTATCGTGCAAAGTTTCTGAGGACAAAAGACAAAACAACTCTGCAGTACCATGGGAAAACAAATGCAGCTTTTCTCACCAAAATTAGAGGACACAGGTAAATCAACAGAATGATTGTGTAATTGTGGCAAAAATTTCCAAGCCAGCTACTCAGCAGACCGTTGAGGTTAAGTCTCATGTCCCTCAGCTAATATATAATACATTGTGAAATATCGTTTGATGCTGGCAGATTGGAAGATTTCCTGTTTTTTTTTTTTTTTTTTTTTTTTTCTCATTCTGGCACCTGTCCTGGATGCAGGTCCTCTTTCCATTTTTTCTTACAAAATAAATTAGTAAGTAAGTCCTCTGAAGAAGTGCTGATACTTGGCACCCTGCAATGAATAGCATAAGCACATTCTCATGTCCAGGGTTTCAACCTTGACAAGTATTCTGGATTTACAGCTCACCTCTTCAGCGATATGTGGCAACTAAACCAAATACACAGGGAAGTGTCACAAGGGCACTGCGACTCACTCCTATCTCACTTAATTACTAGAAGGAAATATGATTAACAATGTCTCTGCACCCTCAGACAAGAGCTCAGAGCTCTTTAACATTCCATGATCCCCAAATGTAGTCCTCTATAGCACTGAAGATGAAGCTCCAAAAGTGTATGAAATCTCAGTGCTCCTCTTACTCTTTTACTCAGATTTAGACTTCTAATTTTTTCTAAATATTTGAGGAGAAAGACAACCTAGGTGCCTAAGTTACATATTCCTTTAAAAGGAGCCTTCTGTCAGATTTATATAATTCCTCATTAATAACAACAGTGTCATTTAAATGAAAAAATCTAGTCTACTCTGTAGGATAACTATCAATTTATTCATAAGATTTCTTTCTGACTGAATGAAAAACTGCACTTAATGACATTCCATTATGATCCCTGTGACAGGTGCAATATTTTTTCATGTCACTTCTTATTGGCTTTGCAGCAAAATATAGATACACAATACAAAAGTGAAGGCAACCAAACTTTAAATTTAAAATATAATTTTTAAGTCTGGCAGATACATGTAGCAATTGCCCAATATAAAACAGAACAAATGACTTATACATGGACTTTTCACCTCATAGCACCTGATTAAATATATCATCAGACTGATTCTGCCAAGTCCATCCTGCATAGATTTCCGAAGTCAAATGCTTCTTGTGTATCATACATCAGCTTTTATATTTTGAACATAGAGAAAATATTTTAGCATATACATTTAACTTAGGAAACTGAGCAGTAACCTTACTTTAATGAGCTATGAAGCCTGGTTTTAGTCAATAAGGCACTGGTTTTTGCTCAGAGCTTTAATATGTTAAAAAGTTAATAATAAAAGTTAATATTTAACTTGTGCAGGAAACTTCAGCTATCTCTGACAGGATTTCCATTTTCACGGGTCTTCACTTTTCAATTCAGCTTTTATTTCTAGACATGTCAAAGGCTTCCCACCTGAATGATGCTGAAAAATTCTGAAATGTGTTCTGTTGTAATATACTTAGCAGATATGCAAAACAATTCCATGTCAGTATTCAGAGGGGAGAGGAGACTCTCAGGATCCTATTGCACAATTATTTTCTCTCTTCTACACATATTCTCACACAAGTCAATAAAATATATGTTTCTTATTCACATACACTCTTTTAGAGTTCAAGGTATTGGGAACATGGCAAAATGAGATTATGAAAACAACAGCTGATGGATGAAATAGTGGCTAACAATGAAGAAATAATATCAGAGTTCTTATATAAAGAGATTCAGTACATCAATACCTCATTACAGAAAAAAAAATCCACAAGATTGAAGGCAAGCGCACTCCTTTACGTAGGGAATCTATTCATCTTAATTCATAATTCATGTTGCTCAAAGCCCCATCCAGCCTGC
Organism: Pavo muticus; assembly: GCA_016647715.1. Classification (NCBI taxonomy): domain Eukaryota; kingdom Metazoa; phylum Chordata; class Aves; order Galliformes; family Phasianidae; genus Pavo; species Pavo muticus. The sequence continues at coordinate 337,955 of JACDJE010000495.1, read as the reverse complement.
TTCAAATGTTTCCAGGGAGAGGCCATTCACAACCTCACTGGGCAGCCTGTTCCAGTGTCTCACCACCCTCACAGTAACGAATTTCTTCCTAATATCTAGTCTAAATCTACCCTCTTCCAATTTAAAACCATTCCCCTCATCCCGTTGCTACATGCTCTTACAAAAGTCCCTCCCCAGCTTTCCTGTAGGCCCCCTTCAGGTATTGGAAGGTCACTAAAAGGTGCACCTTGGAGCCTTTTCCAGGCTGAAGAAGCTGGGACTGTCTCAGCCTGGCCCTGTAGGGAAGGTGCTCCAGCCCTCTGATCATTTTTATGGCCCTCCTCTGGATCTGCTCCAACAGCTCCATGTCCTTCTTGTGTCGGGAGGGCCCCAGAACGGGACACAGTACTCCAGGTGGGGTCTCACATGAGAAAAGTGCAGGGGCACCCTCCTCACCTCCCTCAACCTGCTGGTCACGCTCTTCTTGATGCAACCCAGGATATGGTTGGCCTTCTGGGCTGCAAGTGTACACTGCATGCTCATGTTGAGTCTTCCATCAACCAGCACCTCCAAATCCTTCTCCTCAGGGTTGCTCTCAAGCCATTCTCTTCCCAACCTATATCTGTGATTGGGATTGCCTCAACCCAGGTGCAGGAGCTTGCACTTGGCCTTCCTGAATTTCATGAGGTTGGCAGGGGCCCACCTCTCAAGTCTGTCCAGCATCCTTTCCCTCCAGCATTGTCAATTGCACCACTCAGCTTGGTGTCATGTGCAAACTTGCTGAGGGTGCACTTGATCCCTCTGTCTTCATCACCTACAAAGATGTTAAATAACACCCATGCCAGCACAATCCCTGCGGAGTGCCACTAGTCTAGTTACTAGTCTGTGCACCACAGCAATGCTCAAATATTACATCATGGTTATTGTTATAGAAACACTTAGCTATGTGTTCTCCAAATGATCAGTTTTCTATTTCTAAATATTCAATAATGATATCCAGAAAGTACGTATTTTCTGCTCTTCTCCACACTACTGCTGTTTACACAGTCTTTCCTTAAATGCGTTATACTGTGCAATTGTATTACCTGCAACAGTTCATTACTCATTATACAAATACATCCAGATTGTGGAAACTGCCATATGAATAAGAAAGAACCTCAGTCTTAACGGTCACAAAATGTTATTTGTAAACTCTAGACCTCACAGGCAATTTCGCCAGAGTATAAATTCAGCTACTCTGGTTTCAGTTGTCAAATATGGCAAAATCCTGTCTCCTGGTGTGTGCTTTATGTATGCTGTTCAAACTAGTGGAGTGACAGCTGTTATTATCAACAGTAAGTTAACAAGTCTTTTTTACATGGCAGAAGACTTTGTAAGATACATGTTAACCAAATAAGGCTAATTTTCACTCTATCGGCATGTGTTAAAAAAATATTTTAAATCCAATAATTGTCTATTATGTCTTTCTTACACAGCAATGTAAGGCGAGCTTGAATTTGTTTTCCATGCTTTTATTCTTAATACAGAAAAAAAGTAAAAAATAGTAGCAGCAAAGAACTTTTTTTCCCTCCCATCTGCAAAAGTAGGAAAAGTTACAATTCAGATCATTTCATTTAAGCCTTAATCTCGTCCCATCTTCTATTCCTGTAAAATAGCTAATGTTTTTCAACTCCATCATTTTATACCAACAAAACATTCTAATTTCCCACGCTTCCCTCTCTTTACCCCCACAGCCATCCATATTAATTTTGAATAGATTGTGTGAAATTCACCCATCTGCTACTTCTGTTTAGTTTGTATGCTGCTGATTTTACATAATGGCTGCTGATATTCCTTTGAAAAGCAAAGAGAAGAGGCTGGAAGTCTGAATTTACCTATCTACTAACATACTGTCTGTAAAGTCCTTGGCTTATACAGGCTTTAACACACAAAGAGAAAAAAATACTCCTGACAGGTACCTCTAGGTCTGTTAAAATAGATTCTTTTTAGTATTTCTTGCACAGAAAGAATTAGTAATAAGTTGTTTATTTTATGAAATCATTATGAACTGACAACAAATATCTATGTCTATGTTATTAATGGTTGCCTTAACACTCTGTGTATATAGATGAAAATAAACAAGTGGTCAAAATTATTTAACATAATTTTGGTTTTGAATATCAGATGGCTTTGTTAACATGGCAACAAGATTAAATTATATGTACAAAATTAGATAGAAATCATATTTCTTTATCCAGTGAGTACAGTGACTCTGAAGATGAGTTATAGAGTAAAAAATTGTAAGAATTCCAATTGTAAATATCACTTGGGACTTAAAAATTAGTATAACCATACCTATGGATATGTATACAATGCTCTTATATGCAGTGCACAGATATCAGTTTTCTCTTCTTTTTTTTTTGGTCAGAATTTAGCTAATGAATCAGTGTTATGGTGAAATTTTACTTGCTGTCCAACCAGTTGTCCAGCTGGGCCAACTCACATTCATGACACAAATTGCATATGTTCCCTTCCTATAGACAGAGAAATCTCCACATCAGAATTGTGTTACATTAAAATTGGATTAGATTAGACCAAGCAGACAAAAAGGCACTACAATTAATTAAGAAATTTAGCTTATTCATTTCTTTTATCAGTAACCATGATTCACATCCAAATAAAAAGTTATTTGTCAATAAAATAAAAACGAATAGAGAATGCAGTATAGAGTCAAGTAGCCTCCCTGTTTCTAAAAGGTTTTACAGTGCCTAATTTTAAAACCATTAATTTTTTTACCTAACTATTAGATGTTCCATGGGGCTGAATCTCGTCTTGTCTTAGGCAAGAATACATCACTGCATTAAAAAGTAACACAGTTCTAAAAAAAATCATGCATGTTAAGTCTATAAATACTTCAGCAAAGGCAAAAGCTGGAATCTAAAAATTTGGAATCAAATGGAATCAAAGTATCATAGAATCATAGAATGGCCTGGGTTGAAAAGGACTATAATGATCATTTAGTTTCAACCCCTCTGCCATGGGCAGAGTCGCCAAACACTAGACCAGGCTGCCCAGAGCCATATCCAGCCTGGCCTTGAATGCACCCAGGGACGGGGCATCCACAAACTCCTTGGGCAACCTGTTCCAGTGTGTCACCACCCTGTGTGTGAAAAACTTCCTCCTAATATCTAACCTAAACCTCCCCTGTCTTAGTTTAAAACCATTCCCCCTTGTCCTATCTCTATCCACCCTCGTAAACAGCCGTTCCCCTTCCTGTTTACGTGCTTCATTCAAGTATTAGAAAGCAACAACAATGTCTCCCCAGAGCCTTCTCTTTTCCAAGCTTAACAAGCCCAGTTCCCTCAACCTTTCTTCTTAGGAGAGGTGCTCCAGACTTCTGATCATCTTAATGGCCCTTCTCTGGACCCTCTCCAACAGCTCTCTGTCTTTCTTGTACTGGGGGCCCCAGGCCTGGACGCAGCACTGCAGATGGGTCCTTACAAGAGCTGAGTAGAGGGGGACAATCACCTTCCTCTCTCTGCTGGCCACCCCTCTGGACTGCAAGCGCACACTGCTGGCTCATGTCCAGCTTCTTGTCTATCAGGACCCCCAAGTCCTTCTCAGCAAGGCTGCTCTCAAGGGATTCTCAAGGGATGTATAAACATCTGGGATTGTCCCGGCCCAAGTGCAACACCTTGCACTTGGCCTTATTGAACCTCATTAGGTTCACATGGGCCCACTTCTCCAGCCTGTCCAGGCTTCCCTTCCCTCCAATGTATCAACTGCACCTCTCACCTTGCTGTCGTAAAGCAACTTTCTTTATGACAGGCATGACAGTTAGCAACTATTTCTGATTAAGAAACAAGTTTGCGCTGTGCAAACCTATTTACCAGTATAAAAAGTCTTGGAAAGATCATTTAATACTTTTCTTCTCCTAAGGCTTAGATTAGCTGTCCACACTGTCTTTCATGAAATGTCTAGATCCATTTAATTTTGCTTCTCCCTTACTTTCACATTGATCACAGTCATGTTAGCGCTTCATGCCCCAAACACACCTGATTTTTAAGGAAGATTTGTTTTTTAATCAAATCCATGTTTGAAAGTAATCTGGGGTCTGTCTAGATCCTATGCTCAAAATTATTATATTGAAATACAGAATGAAATTAAAGAACCCGCTTTGAAAAAAAACAGCAATTTCACAGCAAACAAGTTTACTAGTGCAAATGTATTTTTCTGCTCCATTGCTTGGAAATCTCTGATGCACTGAATTCACTATCTGGGTCTTTTCATGCTTGAAAATATTTTTCTGTCAACAGATTGACTAGAAAAATAAGGTAAAAAATATCAGAATGACTGCATTAAACAACTTTATTCACTCTTTTTTGATCGTTATTGAGGAGAACAAAAAAGGCATTCTGAGATTCCATCTCTCTTCGCTTTATTGGATGCTCCATTTCATGTGTGAGTTAATGCTGTCCTCAAAAATATTGCTGTTTTGCAATTTTTATGTTTAATCATTCTTTTGTCTCTTAAAACATACTTTCCTTGCATGTATTTGTGAATTGTTTTTCTGATATGTGTCATTACACATAATAAGAAATTGACTTATCTGTGCATTGTAGCTGCTGTCAACTCATTTTGAAGCTAGGAAAGAAGTCTATACACAATCAACCATCCAGGACGTTAATGAAGTATTACATTTAAATCTGTTTGGGATTTAAGAATGGTGACGGATTTATAGCACCAAAATGTCAACAAGGAGTAAGGAAGAAGAAACAATCCAGATTGCCAAGGCTCCCGTCAAACAGCTTTCCCTACAACAGAGCTTTCCTCCAGCAGGTTATGGTGACAGGAAAGGTCTGTAGGGGAGAAGGGACTGCAATGCCGGCCCAGAGGATTTTAGTCACTAATGACAGAGAGTCCAACCGCTCCAACAATGTGCCAAGCCACTGGCAGCCATCCTGATGTAACCCTACTGCCTTGGGCAGCATCCCTCAAATCAAGATGGCATTAGTCATTACTGTCTGACGTCTTTCCTTGGTAACATTGCGCTCTTATTTTCTCTGAAATGTTTTTAAGGATTCCCTTCCCAGTTTTTCAAAAATGAGTTCATTAAAAGCTGATGAAAATGTGTCTCCTTTATTTCTGCATATTTCAATCTGTATATGAAATTAGCAGCATACAAAAACATTCCCAGATTGGTATGAGAGCAGAGAACTATCTGAAGTAAAAATAACTTATTTTAAAATATTTATCTTTTAACCACTATTAGCTATGCATTTTTTCCCAGCGAGCAACAATCTGTACCAGCAGAGGTGACTCACTGTCGTTCTCACCACTGCTGAAACACAACACCCATTGCCTCACTGAGCTCACATCCAGTGTTTGGTCTCCATAAATGTTCAGCAAGACTCAGTGAATGTCAACGGGTGCCATTTTTTCCACATGGAAAAATTCAAAGGCATACCTTTGCTTCATACATCAGACACCGCTCTGTCACACTGCCCCTCTGCTCCCATTTGTCACAAAGCAACAGCACGTAATGGAATATTGGTAGGAGGTTCAATCTCTACTGCCATACCACAAAAATCTTCCTCTGATGTCAGGGGCCAACATCATAACACAGCAGGCAATATTTTTGGAGCAGCCCTCATAAAATCATTTACATTTAGATCTTTTATTTCCTGATATATGCCATGAATTAAAATATTGTGTAAATTATTTACACTTGGAAGAGTTAGCCAAAAATGAAAACTACTTTCTGAATTAAAAAATTGAAAGTTATTATTTTTATGTAGGATATGAAGTCCTACTCAGAATTAAACTCATCTGTCCCACCTTTTTTCATCTCATCCAGATATTGTTTTGAAGTAGAGAGGAATGTGTCTGATGTGTTAAGTACCTAACTTCTAGACAACTGACACTAATTCTCCAATTTGCAGCCCATCCTCAGATTACTTTTGGCTGCATTCCTAATGTATAAATACCAGTTGCAAAACTAATCTACATTGCAGTCTGAAGTGTGATTGTAGCTTACTCTCAGCTTTAAATCAGTTTAGGGATTGCTTGCAGCACAGCTGCTGTACCGTCGCCTATGTCACAGACCGCAGTGCACACTTAGAAAGTTCAGTATTTCAGGATTTGCAGACTACACTGAGCTGTTCTGAGTGCCTACAATCACACCTTGAACTATCAAGAGAAAACAAACTGAATAAATTCATATCTTTCTAAATACAGAAATAACAGGATTTGATTTCTTTCAATAGCTGAGCAGTTGAGTTTGTACATACCAGTACTAGATGAGTTAATGAAAACACTGGCAGCTGAGCAGACGTTGCCTGACCACCCTTACAGGTCTGTAGAGCAGAGCAACATGAGATCAAAACTGATGTAACTAAAACATTTCATAAAAATGAAAGTTCTCTCTTATATAGTACACACAGCACTGATGAACAAGGTAATAGGAGAGTTAGAGAAGAAAAAAAAAAATTGATATCAAATGTTTGTTATTTGCTAATAGTAAATATGATTTAAAGAGCATCAAGAATTCTGTTGCTGCACGGAAGATTTCTAGCCAACGGCTCCAGGTCAAACATCAGTGAATAAGACTCTCCAGAGTGTCCTGCAGTACCTGAAACGTAACTCTGTAAGTTCTCCTACCAAACTCTTCCCGATAACAGAAGTGAAAATGAAGCAGTCAAGTGGCTCATCTCTATTCAAAGTGCCCAGCAGGATAAATCCAACTGACAAATCGCTGTAAGAGCCACATAATCCTCGAGTGGGTTACCGCAAGTCCCATGTGCAAAATCCAGCTAGACATTAGGATTAAGGAAAAGAGAGGAAAGGAAGGCTGTACTGTCCTTTTAAATAATTACAGTAGGAGTCCACATGATGTATGAAGATTGTTCAGGAATATGAAAGCAAATCCAGTCTCCCTAATAGTTTATTTAGCTCACTCTACAGTTAATACAGACTTCTAAGAAACAGTAATCAGTATCACTGTAGTCCTTTCCTCAGTCTGAGAAATACCCTGCCTGCTATGGAAGACATCAGAACCCACACAATATGGGTATGGGTGTGAGAAAAGCTCCGTCCAGCACTGTGTCGTGTAGTTACCTTCTTCTATATCCATCTCATTCCATGCACTAGCAATCTGGGAAGGGATGAAACCTGTAGAAAGAATGTGGGCATGGAGGGTGCAAAAGAAGGGGACATGAGGGAAGATTATCTTTGTAACCTTCTCTCCAAAGAGTAGGCTTTGAGGCCTGAATTAGTCAACCTACCTCCCTATGTTTCCTCATGAGCCACAAGTTCTAAGGACCAGATCACTTATAGGCATTTACTGTGGCCAGACAAATGTTACTACTTGTTTCAGTGTCTTAGTTAGGGGACATGAGGAACAACAGTCAGATCCACAAGACATCTGCTCATGCTCAGGACGGGAGTCACTTGGGAAGACTAAAGGTTTATGCTTGAGACACTACTGAGAACCAGGAGCTCCAAAGGTAGGGCAGCTCTGGGGAAGGGCTCACCTGATTCAAGAATGAACTACTGAAAATCCCATTCTGAACTGATTTGCTGGCAAGTAGTTTGTTTTGTGGAGGATACTCTAAATAACATTGATTAGGACTGTTTATTTATTCTGGTGTTTGCTTTATTATTTGCTTTTACTGAATATAACTAAGCTATCAGGTTAATTTCTAGTGTGTCTTTTGTTTTCACTCACAGATTCATTAAAATAAGAAAATTTAGTCTGAAATTTTTGTACAGACCAGTTGTCAAATTCAGAATACATTACATGATATCCTTGTAGCACAATTGGCAAAATCTGTGCTGGAGCATAATATCACAGCTGTATGAATCCATGGCCGATTGTTACAGTCTTAGCAGTACGGGAGTTCAGAAACAGTTAATTTGGGCCACAAAATAGAGATTCCTCACTAGGAGTCCAGACTCATTGGAAAATATGTCTAGTCAGCTCAGGATTAAACCCTAGGGCTGCCCCAGAAAATCTAGTCAGATAGAGGAAGTAATTTACAAAAGAAAAATGTAACCACATTGCATTGTAATATTTTATGTGATATATATAAAAAGTTTTGACAGTTCTTGCTTGTGAAGGTAATAAGCTTCATATAATAGACCTGATTTAGCATTCTTTAACCTTAGCTAAAAATCTGCACCAACACAAAACTGCTGTTGTTTTGCTTTTCTCACTTTGTAGTTTCTAATTCCCAGACTGTAAATAATATGCATGAGGTGAGAGGCAAAGTAGAATCAAGTGCAGAAATCAAGTAGATTCATAGTGATACACTGAATAAGTAAAAGTTTAGAAGCAGAAAAAAAGAAGCAAAAAAAAAAGAAAAGAAAAGATTATAAGCAAATAAAACACAATTAACTTTGAACACTGAAAAACATGGTTATGAACCATGCCAGCCAAGACACTTTATTTCGTGGTTCCAAATACTTAAAGCAGACATGGGAATGTACTAACTATTGAAACAAATAAATAAATAGTTAATGTGTTTGATTTTTTTAAAAGACGTAAGCTATTAATAAATATTCAACTGTTCAGCCAGAAGAAACAGAATCTGCCTATGAAAAGCTTCACCCTGCTTCATTAATATTGGTATGAATGGAGTAAAATCAAATTCCAAATGTAAGAAAAACACTTTTCCAAATTTTGTCTATTAGTCCTTTCTAGTTTGGCTACGTTTTCTTCTTTAAATACATAAAATCTAGTTATGTTGTGAGTTTTACACTTTTGCTCTCATTAAAAATATATGAAGGTACAAAATATGCAGTTTTTACACTGTGTTATAAAAAACATCAGTAGGTTAAACCAGTTTCTGTAAGCAATTCATTTTTGTGATTTTGGAAATGTTATTTCTCGCAATTGTAGTCAGATATGCAGCCATTTTTTTCTTCAGTGCAGTTTGGTGATGGGAAATAACCCTCTGGGAACTGCCAGTCGAGCAGGGAATGAAGAAGAGAATATATGTAAGAAAGTATTTTCACTTCATGAAAATTAATTACAGTACCCATGAATAAATATTTGAATAGCACTGTTAGTACAATGCAGTAAGATCTCTCTGGTGGCAAAGAATTGTCACAGCATTGCATCTCATTGCTTTACAGCCAAGAAGGGAGTTCTGACCTGCACATTTCTTTTCCCACTTTACTTGAAAATATAAACAAGCAGTGTTAAAAAATAATATTTTTTACTGGCTTTTTTTTCTTGTAAGTAATATTAACTTAATATGAGGTCTGCTTTGAAAGTGATGCCTCCTATTTTATGATGCTTGCCAACAATGTCAGACGTGGATGTTGGTGGTATGGCAGTGGAGGCTGAAACCTTCTCACCAGGATTCCATTACTTGTTGTTGACGTGTGACAGATGGCAGCAGAGGGGCAGTGTGACACAGTGGTGTCTGACATGGAAGTGCATATGAAGCAAAGAGGTGTCACTGAATTCCTCCAGACAGAAATAATGGCCCCCACTGACCTTCATCAACACTTGCTGAACATTTATGGGGACCAAACAGTGGATGTGAGCTCAGAGAGGTGTTAAGTGGTGCATTACAGCAATGGTGATATCGACGTAGAAGACAAGTCACATTCTGGACACCCATGCAGATTTTTACATGTGCAGCACACAAGCTCTTGTTGATCACTAGCAAAAATGCATAGCTACTGGGAATGGCTATGCTAGCAAATAGTCTTTTGTAGCTAAGAAATGTGCTCTATCAAGTAATGCTTTTGTGCTCTTTGCATCTGTTTTATTTTCCATGGAAATAAGTAGGAGGCATTACTTTCAGAGCTACCTAGTTCCACACTTTCAAAGAAATCTTATACCCAGACTGGGTTCCTTCTCACAAGAGTTCTGAAATTTCTTATTCATCTTATGAGGTGTTTGCAACAGCCACATTTTAAATTTCACTATTTCACATCAATTGAATTTTCATATGATTTTTAGTGGAAACACAGAAGACACATATTCTACAGTGTACAACAAACTGTTTTGTAAAACAAACTGCTTCCTAACAGCATGCATGAAAATATGTGAAGAAGCTGCACTGATTCTTTCTGACAGTAGCTGACAAAACTTCTGTTTTTGTACTGACTGTGTTTGCAATTGAAGGCAGAACATGTAAAATTGTGTGTGCAGTGTGAAACAAATGACAATATACTCAGTACTGTAATACAACACAATACAATAAAATAACTACTGTCCCAGTGTGTTAGCTATGAACATATGTATTTCTATGTCAACGGCTTAGTTGAGAGACAATCTGCCTGAAAGATACATCTAACATGCTTCTAAATTTTACATCCCTGATGCAGTAGTTCTCCCAAAGTAATTCCTTACATCCCCTACATGTGGGAACATCATAAGTAGGCAGAATTATTTGCAGAAATATTACAGCAAAATCCTGCCCATCCAATTTATAAGCTTAAAATTTCAGATTGTGTCTTCTTTCAGAGTCTGAGATTTGTGCTCTGCTGACAAAATTTTTAAGATAAAAATGGTGAAAACCAGACTTTTAAGGCTATTACTGCAATTTAATATTAAGACTCAACAAACAATCAATGCTTTTCATCTAGATTTTGTAAAATTCTCTGGTTTGTCTTCCATGCAATGAACATAATTCATAACATCACTAGCAGAAGCCAGCAGAACAGCAACAAAAGACCATTTTTGTCATTCTGTCCAAACCTCATGCTCCTTCAGGTCATTTGGAACCAGCCAACACCTAGAAACTGAGCCAGACCAAGGAAAGTTGAGAATTTTCTTCAGTAAATCATCGTGATTTTGAGGCAGTCACTGGCAAGACAGTTCTTAAACGATGGTACAAATTATACAAGCTACAAAAATTTCTCTTGACTTCCTTCAACACTTTTGCAACATTTTTGTGCTAATGGATGGGGAGAACCTGCTAAAATAAGTATGAGAAATGATATTGTAATGGTTGAATTGTATTTTTTTGTTTGGAAGCTCTGTTGGTGTTTCTTATTGAAATTGGTGCAACCTGTTGAAATAGGACTTACAAAATTTTAAATTGTATGAACAGTTCTCTAGGCCAGTGGCAGCTGATTTTTGCAAATAACAGAAAGCTTAGAACACTGATTAACTTACTTACTTAAGGTTGGATGCCTCTTCTGAATGTTCCTAAGGGAACGAAAATACTCAGCTCGTACAGACTCCCAGTGTCCTCTAGTAGCAAACTTTCCGTCAAAATATTGTTTTAGTGTCCTACAAGCCACAGCAGCATTATCATGTGCATTTAAAAGCTTCATTTGCTTTTATATAGCACTGTCAATGAACTTTCAATATCCGGATTTAATTTTCCATATTAAAACAAGCAAGCAAACCAGAAACAAACAAAAACTATACAACAGAAATTACCAAAAATAAGAAAGCAAAATCCATACTTTTCCCTTTTAAATTAACTAGATAATAGTCCAAAGTTTGCAAAATGAAAAACAGCTCATATGCTGACTGGTTGCACATCTTTATCTCTTCCATTCACATATTTTCCAAGGTTTATCTACCTTTTTGTATCTAGAACTGAGCAAAAAATAATTGTGGTAAGTATCAATAAATGTCCCTAGCTGCAGTTAGAGAAAAATCTGTGCTGGTTGTGAATTTGAAACAAATGTAGCATTGAAGCTCGCCACTTTTATATAGATTGCAAAGACGAGCGCTCCCAGAAGTTCCTAAAAAAGTCCTAAATTCTTCCCATAGTCCAAAATTCTACCATCCACTTCCTTTTAGCATTCACTTATAGTTTCTGTAAACCACAGTGCTTTCTCTAATGATGCTATCCATTTCCATTATCATTATTACTGTTAGTTGTGTCACCAGAAACATGCATAATGGAGAGTCAAATGTGTTAGAAATGGTGGGGGGGGGGGGGGAGGGGTAGAAACAACAACAAAATAAATAGTTTTTGTATTACTGAATTTATAGACCATGCATGAGATTAAAAACTCAAACCAAAACTCATCTTACCTTTTTCACTATTTTATTATACATGAAAAGGCCTTTGACAATCTAACCACTCTTTCCAATTCTAGAACAATACTAACTGGAATTCATACATTAAAACACATTATTTTCCATTTATAAATAGTTAAAACATTATTTCCTACTGTACTGAAAGATCATAAGCTGCAAAAAAGACTCTCGTGTAATATCCTGTTTAGGACACAAAGTGTCCTTGGTCATTTTCTTCTCTAGAAGGCTGGATATGTAAATCATACAGTTCAAGTGTGAGTTTTTCACTCCCAAATTGCATTTAAAAATTCCTTTTAGGAAATGTAGTAAGATTTCTCTTTGTCTGAATTTGAATGTGAAGAAAGAAATGGGAAGAGTTTCCATAGCACTCCATAGATTATTAAGGGGATTTGAGCTCAAAGTTTGTGCCTGATGCATCCTTCCAATTTTCTAATACTGTCAGCTTTCCTTGAAGTGGCCTCTGCAAAAAGTCCTCCAAAAGTACCTCCAACACGGCCCCTAAGCATATGCTGCTCACTTGCCTTCTCAATACATATATAGTTAGTTCTGAGTCTGCGTATTTTTGCCACAGATGACTGCGTGAAACTACCAAGGCTAAAACAATGAACAAGACCGAAAGCAAACTTCCAGGAATGAATGAGAGTTCATACAAGTTAGATCAAAGTATGCAGATGCTCACTCAGCAGCATCATTCACAGGAAGCACTGTGCATTACTTACAAAGCATACAAAAATTAAAATTAAGATCAGCTATTGATAACACAATTTAAACCAGAGAATATACAACAGTTTTTATTTTCAAAGGATTATAAAGTATGTTTGTGACTCCCCACTGACATTTCAAGGAAACTTAACATGACATTTAATTATTGTTGATTTGTTTTTCTGTATACAATCAACAGCATATTTCTTAGAACGTGTTTGCCTCATAAAATGCAATTCATGCTTAGAATATTAATATGCATGAAGGGAAATTGTCACCAAAGATAAGGATCCAGTGCAGTCTCTGGGATACTTGCATTTCCATCTGGCTAATTCTTTTACAGCATAGTAATCTGTTCAAAATGATTTCATATTGTGAAATAAAGGACAATTTTGTACATAAAATGTTGGTACGAGTTTGTGTATTCTCACAGTTTGAACTCCTGAAATGATACATCATCTTCCTTGAACTATGGCTGGAATACAAAAAATTCATAGGCTTTTGTGGTCATTAATAAGTGTGAATCATCCATGATGATGGTTTTATATGTAAAGAGCAATTATGTGGTTTATTTTTTTTCTCTTGGCTGGCAAGACCTTTTTTCATGGAATCACACATAGAACCATAAAATGGCTTAGGCTGGAAGAGACCTTAAAACCCACCCAGATCCAATCCCCTCCCATGGGCAGGGACACTTTCTACTAGAACAGGCTTCCCAAGGCTCCTTCCAGTCTGGCACAGAATATTTCCAGTGATGTCATCCATAGCTTCTCTGGGCAACCTGTTCCAGTGCCTCACTATCTTCACAGTGAAGAATTTCTTCCTGATATCTAATTTAAATCCTTGTTCTTTTAGCTTAAGGCCCTTATCCCCTGTTCTATCACTATACTCCTTGACAAAGAGTCCCTCCTCATCTTTCCTGTATGTACTGAAAGGCTGCATTGAAGTCTCTCCGGAGCATTCTTTTCTCTAGACTGAATAATCCCAACTTTCTCGACCTGTCTTCATAAGGTAAGTGCTCCAGCCCTCTTATCAGTCTCATGGCCTCCCTCTGGACCTGTTGGAATAGGTTCATATCCTCATTACATAGGGGGCCCCAGAACTGAACAGAGTACTCCAGGAATGGTCTCATGAGAGCTGAGTAGAGGAAGAGAATAGTCTCCCTCAACCTGCTGGTCACACTTTCATTGATGCAGTTGGCTTCCTGAGCTGTGAGTGCACATTGCTGGCTCATGCTGATCCAGTGCCCCCAAGTCCTTCTCCTCAGGGTTGCTCTTAGTTCCTTCTCCTCATGGCTGCTCTTTTTTTTCCCTAAAAGATACACTATCTTTCCTTACTTTCCAAGTACGAACTTGTATTGCCACGTCAGATTGCTGTGTTTTCCATTTAGGAACCTCTTACCAAACCGAGATTATGATAAATCCCTCCCTTGATAACATTAATGATGCCTAAAAGAGTGTTGGAGTCACACACATAGAATGAAGTATGTTGATATAATTCTGGATGCCCTAAGTACATGACTCACAAGGACAGCCTTATGAGAGTCCACAGCTTTTTGACATCAGCAACAAAGTCTATTGGCATCAGAGAAAAGAGAGCAGTGATGCATGTCACAAAATAGGATGAAAATAGGAATGGCAGACAGCCAGCGAGAGAAAGTGAAACAAAGTCAACAACATGCATATAGCTAGCATGCCATGACTACTCCATACATTAACTATGAAGCGCTAGTCACTAACATTCTTCTTGACTTTATATACTAGTATCATAGTTTCCTCTTTAACAAGTCATAGGAAATCTCAACATGCTTGCAGACTGCTTTACAGTTTTATAAACCAAAATGAATATTCTTTCTCAGTTTTCTTCCCCATAACATTTTGTTCAAGGCCTGCTAACTATATTTAAGTACTCACATTCTCTCCTATAGTCAGAGCCTACGGGACTGCCATGGATATTATAGCATCAGTAGTTCTGAACTTCATTAATCTCTGTTTATACACTACTTCCCAGGAAATTTATGATATCATTATCCCACAGTAGCATAAACGCTGTCGTCATGGCTGTATAAGCTTCAAGCCAGAATTATCCTATATACATTTATGATCATGCTTCATGTAAAGTAGTTGTTATTGTACTGAAATAATAGGATACTGTTGCCATGTCTTTGTCATTGATATGATATGCTCTAGTCACAGTCTTTGGTGGTGCACACTTTTAACTCCTACACAAAGAAACTGTTGGCTCCCACTGATGCTCTCAGAAAAGAAAGCATTCTAAAATTGTGCCAGCCAGCTTGATTTCCTCAATTACAACAGCAGTACTCAATTAAAATATCATTAACCAGATCTACATGCTTAGACCCACCTGGGGATGGAGTTTAGATTCATGTCTGGTGAGTGAGCTGATTCTCCAAGACTTTTTTGATATCTAAAATGTCATTTGCACAGAATGAATACAATAAACTTAAAAAAATCCATTGACTCAAAATTCTAGTAGCCACTGAGTACTGGAGGCACCTGTATTCCCTTGGCATCTTTTTTCTTAGCATGAGGGCTTCTTTACTGAAGATGTTCTATTCCCTGTAAAATTTCTGTGCAGTACTGTGACCAGAGCAAGATAAAAAGCAGCTCAGTTCCACCAGTTCCTTGGACCACTGAGCTCCATACCAAATGCAGCAGCCACAGTCACTTATGTTCAAAAATACAGGTATAAAGGCCAGTTCTGCCCATCATCTACATTCATTCGTTTTCCAATGACAGTATTATTAAATGATGTATCTTCTCAGTGCTATCCCTATCTCTCAGTTTTATTGAGAGTACCCTAAGCACAACTTGAAAGTAGCACAAAGAAACTGGAATCCTATCTTCAAACATTTTCAGCTAAGTCCTCTCTAGCCATCCTGGCTATTCCTGGATGCAAATTTCATTAAATTATGCCATTTTAAATCAAGGGCTCTGTTAAACTTTTAAGATATATTAGAAATTGATGGCTGATTGTGTCTCTGAAAACCTAAGCTGAATCAGCTCAAAAATGGAATATACAATTGTGTCCAGAGAGCTAGGGAAATGACTCAGAAAGGTAGGGCATGTGATGAAAGGTTGTAACAGATACACCCATTCTTTTAGCTGGCCACCTATGATGCTCCTCAGTTTTACTGAGTAACAAAAGCTTTATTAAAGTGATGGAAAATAAATCTGCTTCAAGTGATCATTATTTGACTCCTATGTTAAATTACTTAAATTATATAATTGATTTTAAAAAATAGCAATCAGTATGTTTGATTTCAAAAAGGAAATGACAAAAAGGAGATTATTCAGAAAACTAAGAGAACTGAAGAACACAGGAACCTACGTGCAAGAAAATGACTTAAATTTCTAAAATCTGAGCTTAAAACCCTCATATGAAGTGCAATCCAAAAAGAGAATTAGGTTAACAATGCAGCGAGGATGGGTCTGTAAGCAAAGCTAGTGTTGTTGGGAAGACAAGAAAGTACTAGTTCAGATTTCTCTAAGAATGTTTTCAAAGATAGATCCTAGGAAAATCTCCTGTTCCTTTTGTCCCATGTTTTCATTTTCTCTTACAGAAATTTTCTTGTCAAATAACAATTATTTTGCAAATCCTAATACTTACTATGCTACAACAGAAATGAACATATTGGCAATTATTCTTCTATCTTTCATTCATTTTTAGAATGACATTTTCATTTACAATTTCTCACGTAAAATACAGATTTTCTGAGTTTCATTGTTCTACAGTCTCTACCTAGACACTGAATAACACGTTTGTTACTTAAAGATTCCATTTCCTAAGCAATTATTTCCAGTAAAATGTAATTTTGTTTAAAAACAGTTTAGATCTGTAGAAGTATATATCTGCTTTATTTAGGTCTTAACTGAGGTATGAGTTTGTAGCTTAATATTTAGAAGTTAAATTTTTTTACACAAAATATGTTCTTTTGTGTAATTACTTTGTAACTCAGATGTTCTCATGTGTTGTTCTCATGGGTTATTATACGCTTAAAATTCCATCTTCTATTATTTAAAGAATACTGTAAATTTCAAAAATATATGCAGAGTGAAATTTAAAAAATAATTTTTGTTATGCTGTTGAAATCTTCAAGTCTTCCTTTAATCTGCATATGACCAAAGTCTTCTCATGATCATCCTTATTTTTGACAGTCCAGAAAATATCCTGTTATTCATTGCAGATGTAATGATTTTTCATTAGACAATTAGTTGTCAAGAATAGCATAATTTGTCTCACATAACCAATCAATCAATCAATCAATGGGGAAGTGTGCCTACTTTTTACAGTACTCCAAAATTAATATCATAATCAAAGATGGTTTCAAATTTCTAATATTAAACTAAATTAAAACTTTTCATATACTCTTGAACTATTTTTTATTTGAAATTATTAATCACCATAATTTTTTAGCATTTGCATCAATATTTTTGTGGAGAATTATTTTTTTATTACTAAATAAAAGTTTGGGATCTATGCTCAAGTTTTTTATTCTCTCTTCTGTCATAGAAACCCATTTATCGTAGAAAGATAAACTTCTATTTATGAGTTTCTTCATTTTCCAAGACAAACCATACATAATTTGTAGCTTCTGATGACAAAAAAAAAAAAAGGTAATTTTTTTGTGTGTGTGAGTTATCAGAATCTATAGCGCAAGCATCTCCAGGTAGTACAGTACACAGGAATCAGCTCATAAGCAATATGGTGAGATAATTCCACACTTTGCGCTCAGTCATAGCTGCTTCAGGCCAATAGAGGTGATAACTAAAGTAGTCTTGAAATTATGTCTAGATAAAGCCATCTCGTAAGATCACCAAATAGATAACGAAATTATTAAGAATTTCTGCAGTGCTGCAGCTCACCTTCAATGTAACTGTTCTCCATTCATTTTCTATAGACTACTAAAAGTAGGAATTTCTTGGAAAGCACCTCTTCTGCCTTCTAACCTCATTGCTAGAGGAATTTTCCTCTGGGTACATCTTGAGCTTTTAAAGAACTTTCATGTTTCTTTGACCTTTCAGTGCATTGCAACTGCAGCAAAATAATGTTTAAGCCTTTTTTTTTTCCGTATAAATATACAGCTACTCAGCTACATTAGCTAAGAGCTTATGAGATATTAAATGTTACTGAGAACCTTAAAATAAGAGTGGCTGAGGCTTTACTAATAGGACATAGAGTTTTGAGCACTCAGCATCATTGAAGATCCGACTCACAGCATTTTCAAATTATATTATCTCTCAAGAACAGTCAAGCATCTAATAAAGTATTGCGGGGGGGGAAGAGAGAGAGAGAGAAGAAAACCACAGAATGCCAGGAAATTCAAAGCAAAGTTTAAGTGGTAAAGAAATTAAAGCATTTGACTGGAAAAGACAACTTTACACTTAAGGTACTCATAACCTGCTCAATCTGTCTCTGCAGGAATGTTTTCCCAGTACCAGCCCATTTTAAAGACTTACAGTTTATTTTCATATCTGTGGATGTACTTGTGTGTCTTGGGAACTCCAGAATCAAAATTGATTATTATTTAATGCACATATAATGGATACTGCATAGCCAAAACCAAAATTAAACAATGCTTTGACAGACCTACCCTGAATGTGAGTGCTAAAATTATCATCTAAGGCAGAATTCTAAGTGCTTTTTTGTGTTTGTTTTCATTTATCTCTTTTTTTTTTTAAAACTTCTTGTACCCCTTTTTAAAATGCTACCAGAAGATTTGCAAGTATTAAATTACACCAAGTGCATTTTAAGTGTTTTCTTTTTCTTCTCCAAAATCATATCTATATTCATGCCAGACAAATACCTACATATGCATGAATGAGACCCACAGAGGATACTAAGTTAATTCATAGGAATAGTTCAGATCAGACAAGAGCTGTAAGTGTACATGCAGTTTGTTTACAGTTATATAAATGTGGCTTGTGGGGTTAGTATCCATTAATATTAACAACTTGTTTTATGAAACACAGAAATCCTGGCTGGGAGCAAGACCCCATCTCCATAATTACTAAGGTTACCTATTAGGCTAAGCAAACACAGAACAGAAAGAAAAACCTGCTCTGGGGACCTCAGTTCCTATACTCGCTTCACTAAGGGACTTTCATTACATTTTCTGACAAAAATAAATACTTTTTCAAGATAAAATGATCAAGATTATGAAGTCTTGGAGACTGCACACCAACACAGAGACCTATAAAAGATATCAGATTTTCTGTTTCATACTTTTTTTCCTCTCTCTCACTAAGCTCAACTTGATTTTGAAATGCAAACCAAATTAATCAGCACTAAAGGCAAACTTATACACATAGGTCTGTCTAATCACCAATATTAATGCAGCTTTAGCAAAGCAAATCAACTTACCATTCAGAAAGACATCTACTCCCCACATGGAAAATGTCCGTATCCATTAATTTGTGATGTTTTGTTAAGACTGTAGTCAGAACAGACCAATATCCAACTGCCTACCTCAGAGTTGAACAGTAAAGAGAATGAATAGCTCTACCATGAGCTGTTCCATCTTCTACAGCAACACAGCTACATACAACGCCTCATAAAATTATGAAGAACACTGAAAATGAACTTCCTGAAAATTAACATCTAAGTAAAAGAAAAATAGTCTCCTTCCAAGAAAGAAGACACAACAGCAGCAGATCTTGAACATGCTAAAATGTTTGCTTTTCAGTTCCTTAAAAAAAATGTTACAAACTTTCATTTGACAAATATAGTCATCAAAGCAACATTAAAAAAAATAATGACTATAAAACAGCCTGACATGAGTGTCTAGGTAAAAACCTGATAAGTACCTGGCCTAATTTATACAGTAGCTTGACTCAGTGATAAAATATACCTGAAACTGATTAATATTTGTGAGCCACATACCTCAGCTGATTCTGTTTTTAAGCAGCCCAACGCACTAACTCCAACTTCTGTCACTAAAAAATCCAGTCAGTCAACCAGTACAATTTTAGCAATTTTTCTTCTCTTTTCCTCCTTTTTTTCTTTTTAATTGTAAAATAATCTGATGGACCTAAGAGTTTTACTGACTTTGTAAATAGAATAAGAGATTAAGGCAGGCTCTTTAACTTGAAATTTTTCATATAAGTGTGGATATCTACATGCAATGTGCAAAACCACATTAAATATTACATTAATGTTTCTAATACGTATGATCATTTTTATGCCTTGGATCAACCAATTCTTCTTCCTGGTATATTTTCTAGTACTACGTTGTTATTTTTCCAGTGAAGCTATTTCCTCTCTTGAATATATTTCCATATAGAACTGCCTCATGATTTAAAGAAAATTGTACTACAAAAAAGTATTGTCCTCTGTCAAGATGTGTTAATATCTACCCCACAGACATCATAGATCTTCATTATGAAACAACTCATGCAGCAACACAGTAGTACCCTTATTTCATCAGTGTGCTGAACTTGTGCTTCTTAGACAGGAAAAAGCAAAAGAATCAATAAGGAAATGTGATGAACAGTTATGTTAATGTTGCAGCCCAGTGCAGGTAGCTAGGTGACCTAACCTCCCTTTAATGTCTTAAGGAAGAGAGAAAACTGAAAACTTTTTGAGGGGACTGACAGAATAGCTTTGTACTTTAAGATTTTAAATTAAGAGAGATGAATACACATTTCTGACTACAATAGTTGTTTCTGAGGCAAAGTATTTGCTGTATCTCCAGTGGAGGTTTTTAATCCTGTTTTTGGTTGAAATACACTGTTTTTCAGCAAGTCAAAATAAAGACTAAATTTCATACATATGTGTTTCCTGCATGTCTACACTTCCTCTCCACCCTAATCCAGATACCTCTCCTGGTGTTTTGTGCCATTTTTCATGGCCATATTCCTCCAATTTCTTTGTTGTCCATGGGTGCGCTCTCCAGCACTTCAGTGAGTTGCAGTACAGTGCATGGGCTGGATGCCAAGGCACAATATGTGGACATGCACCAGGCAAATGCTGAGCACACACACATAGGCTTTCTCCTTCGTGTAGGAATCATTGCTCAGAAAACACATAGGTGCTTCATATTTTTGAGACCCTCACTTGCCACAGATGGCTGAAACCAGCCAGCAGGTTAAACAGTGACTTAAGTGTGAACAGTGCGCACAGTGTGATTACACACGCTTTAGGAAACTGAGCAAAAAGGATAATTAAGACAATTATTTCAGCTTCACTGAGCAAAGTTCCAAAGTTTATGTATACACCTCCAGATGTAAGCCTTGCTTTCTTTTTTCTTATGGTATGAAGTGGCTGAGCCCTATAAAATATGAAAATCTGCTGATGCTAAATATTAAGTATAGGTAAAAGTTTGGATAGAAATACATTCTGAAGTAATCATTCATTTAGATCACTTTTAAAGACCTGTCATCAATTTACTTGCCATGACTATGTTGCAATTACATAATCATAGAATATCCTGAGTTGGAAGGGACTCACAAGGATCATCCAGTCCAAGTCCTGGCTCCACATGGAATCGTGTAAAATTCAAACCCTATGTCTGAGAGTTTGCAGTGCTGTGTCCGATGCGTCTCAGGGTATGACTGGCACTTTCGGCTGCCAGGGCATGCTGCTGGCTCAGATTCAGCTTGCCATCAACCAGAATCTCCAGATTGCCTTCCACGGTGCTATCCTCCAGCCTCTCATCCCCCAGCACACACATGCAGGGATCCCTATACCACATGCAGAATCCAGCTCTTATTCTTGTTGAACTTTATGCAGTTGGTGATTGCCCAGCTCTGTAGTCTGTTGAAATCTCACCGCAGGGCCTCTCTACCCTTGAGGGAGTCAACAGCTCCTCCTAATTTAGTGTCATCTAAAACTGAGCCCTGTGGATCCCCACTAGTGACTGGCTGCCAGTCTGACATAGCCCCAGGTACTAACACTGTGTGAGTCCAATCCATCAGCCAATTGTTCATCCACTGCATTATGGTTTTTTCCAGCTGCGTGCTGGGCATTAAATTTAAAATACACACAGTTGCATGCATGCTTTTTCTCCAAGCAGATGACAACACGCAACAAGCCTTAAAACAGATTCAGTTAATTTCCCTCCAGTGATTGTCAACACAGAACTCTTGGATCACTGAAGAATGAGGCAGAGGCAACTGATGTTACACTAAGGAACTAGGATGCCAACCTGATGCTTAGCAGAATGGCTTCTGTTTCATCCAAGTCACTAGAGGAATCAAAAAATGTCTGAGGTTGGAAGGCACCTCTGGAGATCTTCTGGTTCAACACCATTCCTCAACATCTAGAGCAGGTTGCCC
This sequence comes from Pavo muticus, assembly GCA_016647715.1. Classification (NCBI taxonomy): domain Eukaryota; kingdom Metazoa; phylum Chordata; class Aves; order Galliformes; family Phasianidae; genus Pavo; species Pavo muticus. Next base: position 315,983 of record JACDJE010000495.1, on the reverse strand, counting down.
AGATTTAATGCATTACATCAAGCAATTAGATACAACTAATTGTCTCATTTCCAGATGTCTCACTGTCCTTGCTTACAAAACAGAGACAAGGCACAGAAATGTTTTAAGATCCATAGCTGAAATATACTAAGAAAAGTGCAAGGCATTACTGTCGTGTAATGGACTATCTTCCAAGAGCTGTACATTCCAAATAAAATCATGGCAGTTGTTCTCTGCAAAGTCATTTTCCTGGACCATTAATTCCGAATTGCCATTTACAGAATAATTGCACTTTTGTTTCCCTGGGGATCTTGATGGTGTGCTTGAACCTTTGGTATCCTTCTTAACCCTCACATCAAAATATATACAGCAGAAATGGAAAGTCATGAGTTTATAGGTCATTAATGCAGTGCTGGGCCTAAGGGTATCTTTAATAGTTCTGTTGAGGACATCTTTAGAATGACTGCATTTTTAGGAGAGTGGAAAGATTTTGTACAGAAGGACACAGCTGGATCTATTCTGAGAAAGGTTAGCTGGGACAGTTGAATGTCCCTGAGGAGATAATAAATTACATTGGCCAATTTGGTGGAGTTGATTCTGAACTGGAAGAAATCCAAACAGCAAAAATCTTTTGAATGGTAAATACTTCCCCCATTAATTGCTGAAAATACAGGCGGGTTTGAGGGAGTTTCAGTTTGACTACATGTTGTGGTTTCTTTTGGTGACATACGGATAAAAAAGATGTACAGCGCTTGAAAATGACTCCCATGACTTTGATGAGGCAAGGGTTCTGAAGAATTTTTATTTCCTTCCTCTTAGGAACCACCAAGGGAGGAGCAAGGCTAACAAAGTTAATGACTTGATGTCAGAAGTCAGAAGCAACGGATGTGAAGCAGGAAGAAAGCATGCCTGTCTCTTGCTATTGTGCAGGTTAACTAGAAAGGCACTGTATTAGCAAGAGTTTCAGCCTGGACACACTTTTGTGAGGCTCTGAATAGAAGGTCATTGTCTCCCACATTTTTCCCTTCCAATCAATATTTAGCCTGCTCAGCAGCCGGCAGAGCTGGCTGCCTCTGAACTTCATTGCTGTAAGTTACTGAGAAACTGGCTTATTATGACAACTCAGATCTCCCATCAGATCTGACCTACAGCGGCTTCCCTGTCTCTTTCAATCTACTCTAAAATACAAAGATGACTCCAGTGCACAGCATTTACTGCACAAACTACTGCAGTGCAGCTCCTGATCAATAGGAATAGCACCAGACAATGAAGAGATTTGGGACCAACTATGTTACTTAGGACAAAAAGTATATCTAATAAGGTCAAGGTAACTAGCTGTTAAAAAATATTGCTACAGGGACGTTTTCATTAAAAACACTTTCTCATTTCACCAATCAAAGATTTAGTACAAAACAGACAATAACATAGTGATTTTAGTAAAAGTTATTATACTGACACAGAGATTTACAGGTTCAGAAGACTGCCTAAGAGTATATTGCAGCTTTTCATCCCTTTGTTACTACTCTGATGGTAGCAAAGATCCAAATCCATCATGGGAGTACCTTCAGGAGATGCTAAGAGCTGGATGAACAAGGAAAGAACTTCCCTCACTATATTTTCATGTTGGAAGTCCCAAAGTCATCCTCTAGACAGCATTAAAATAGTTCTATTCATTTAATCATATCTGAGTTAGCATGAAAACAGGAAGTGGGAAATATTCTGTGTTTATCAAAATTAATTTTTCAATCTCAAATCTCAGATTATCTATTTAAGAAGCTGATTATTTCCTTAATATAGCATAGCAGACCTTCATCCATTTCAAATGGATCTTCAGCATCAGTGTGAATGTGTGCATTAAGCCCAGTTATTCTCAAATCATGAAATTGCTTCATAATTTTCATCCTTTTCTGAAAACAATATGATACCATTACAACATGTTGTTCTCCTTCACTTCAGTTTAAAACTGTAGAAAAGTTATTACTCTACAAAACAGAACTGCTTCTACAGAAAAGACTATGAAAAAAATTTATTTTTCTGTGGAATTTTTTTACTTTTAAGAAACCAAGTACAAATCTGTCTGTACATTTTCAGTGAGATAAAAACACTTTTGTATGGCATCTATTTAAATTTTATTTGAAGCAAGATAGTAGAAATAGCTCAGAAAAAGCAAGAATAAGGCTAACCCTTTAATGAACGCAAGCTCTGGATGATGAAAATGATAGTAATAATATAACCATGTATGTACAATTCTAAAAGAATAAATCAGTTCTATACATCCATGCAGCTTGCTTTATTTGGAGCATGTAGAAATTTCAAAATACTCTTAAGGAACATTTCAAAACCATCCCACTTACTTAGGAAGTACATAGGACTACGGATACTCCTAACTAAACTAAACTTCTTAAGGTTTGCCAATACTTGTGGAGGAGTTTTGATTCATCAAGAACTTTGTTGTGTCTGCCTTTGAATAGGTACCTCAGGGGGAGGGAAGTGAGACATTAGTTAAGGCACAATTTTTGAGCTAGGCTTTGTTCCAAGATCTGTCCCAACTTCCTCTATGACCTTGAAAAAAAATACCTCATTCTTCTATATTTCAGTTCCATTTGTATAAAATGAGGACAAGGAAACTGTGCTATCTCAAGAGCCCTGTGAAAAGAAATTAATTAGCTGTTGTGACTCACTCATATGCTGTGACCGTGGCAATCTTCAGCCTGACAAAAATGGGGCATTGCATATTAACGGTTTTCTCTGTTCTGTACACCTACAAAAGAGTCAGTGCTACAAGCTTGATTCTTGAGCACTTGGCACTCAGAAAATCAAGCACAGTCTGTTTCCATCCTGTTTGCATCTGAAGGAGAACAGCTACATAAAAAAATGGATCATGAAGCAGCATGCTTATTATACAGACATGCATTTTTGATTCATCTGCCAATCTAAAACCTAGAAGAAAGTAATTCTGTTAGAATTCTTACTCCCCTATAGCGGACTTCTCCAAATTTTTTTATTAAAAATAACATGTTTTATAAACCCAAAGCCAAGAGAAAGAGAGGAAAGAAATAGAGAAGAAAAAAAATGAAAGGAAGAAAGGAAAGAAAAAATGGAAGGAAGGAAGGAGGGAGGGAAGGAAGGAAGGAAGGAAGGAAGGAAGGGACGGAGGGAGGGAGGGAGGGAGGAACCCAGCCTTTGTTTTAAAGAAATTAAAATGTGCAGTACCTGAGATACATAACCCCAGGGGAGATGGTTTGATAGACAAATGATTTTAGAAGTGCTACTACTTCACACATACTGTGATCTGTTACTCTCCACAGTGAATTTGCTGTTACAGGAAGCTGAGGAAAGTAAGCAAGTTTTTCCTAACCAATCTAACATCCTTCTTGAGCACTAAGGGAGAACATCTTTCACTCAGTGTCAGAAGCACTAATTTCCCTCATGAGCAACTGCAGAAGAAAATGCTAAGCTCACCTTGCAGTTCTATAAAGGGAAACAAACAGAGCAATAACTGTACCCGCTTGACTCCCTGCAAGTGTGAAGAAATCAATGGACAATTACAACTTCATTAACTTTGATAGGAGCAGGTGCTGTTCCCTCATGAAGACAGAGCTGCTCCTGCAGAGGGAAGGTCTGACTCAGCCTGGCTGCACTTTGTGACAGGGTCTGGCTTCCTCCAAGTCAATCCCAACGCACCCACAGGGGAACTACCACCTTCCAAAGTGCCATTTAGACAGAAGCCAGCAGCACTTGCGATTGAAGTATGAATCATGCCGCCATGGTGCGCAAGGGTGGGTACACAGCTTTAACCAATCAGGGCAAAACCACAGATTCACTGTGACATGCTCTCTGCATTTAGTCAAAAGCTTTTAGGAAGACTTTGAGCCCTCTGCTTTCCACATCGCTCACATAACAAGTCAAGATGACTACCAGCAACTCTCTTCTTAAATTTTCCTAGCCAAGATGCTAGCTGTCAAAGCATGACCACATGTATGTAACTGTGAGTATGCAATGGCAGCAACTGGGGTTGAAGTATAAAGGTTGTAGGTAAAAAAGAAGGTAAAAAGGACACAAATCAGTTCTGTTTCACCAAAATTGAGAAGTGCACTAGAAGCAGCTAATTCAAGCCTTTTCCTGATATGCATATTTTCCGAGGTAGGACATTCCAAACGCTGCTACGCTGCAGAAAAGCAAGATGCAAAGCAACCACAGAAGCATAAACCCAAGGACTGCTACGTAGCCATCTACGCACTGAAGGAGAGGGCTGGCAGCAGGAAACAAACATACAGNGAAGGAAGGAAGGAAGGAAGGAAGGAAGGAAGGAAGGAAGGAAGGAAGGAAGGAAGGAAGGAAGGAAGGAAGGAAGGAAGGAAGGAAGGAAGGAAGAAATAAAACCAACAAAGAAAATGGAGCATCGTATTCAGAAAATACCCATCAGAGGAGATTCCCTCCTACCTTCTATTTTAGTAGCTGGCATCCTCTGTAAAATATGAGCAATAATCTCTCTTCTACAGGAGACATGGCTTTAAATCTCATAGCTACCTCACACCTCCCACATCCCACATTTCTCACCTATTCCCATTATTTCCATTTGAAACATTCCTAAATAGTTTGGGGATGACTTAAACTGGGGGGTGGTATTGACATATTTAGAATTCATGTAACAGTTTTAGAGATACTGAAGACAAAAGCAACATTTAACAACATATTGCTATCTGTTGAATAATACTGCACATATATGCAGAATTATTATTTATATGTTTATACATTAACTGTTTGTATTACTGGCAAGTTAAACACTCAGCTGTATGTTTTAGTCTATTTTGAAGTTCTAAATAGGCAATTTTTTGTACTGTGAGTATGCACACCTTAAGAATATGTCTGGAAAAGCTACACTAGTCTAACTCATTCTTGTGGGCTTTGTACTATGAATATAAATTCCTACAATAGAATATGGATCAGCTTAGAAGAGAACAGAAGAAGAAAGACAATAACAGAAGAAAATTTTAACCCTTAGGCTCAATTGGCAATTTTACAACTATTCTCTGTAAAAATATTTGTTTGCTTCAAACACTTGTATTTTGAGAACTTATTTTAATTTTAAGAATACACTTTGAATAATACTTTAAATACTTTGAATAAAATGTGATATCATTTCAAATTAGTTCGCTGAGAAGGATTTTTGTTTTACCAATATCAGATGTCAAATGTTGACGAAAGCCCTAGTTTCACAGAGGTGATTCTACTGATAAAGATTTTCGTGATGCTTCAAAAATATAAGAACTCTGAATTTTATATGCATATATCTGTAAATGTTCAGAAAACATATGAATGCTTAACTACTATTCGTGTATATATATCTACAAATGCTTGTTATATGCTCTGAATTCACGCATTTATTTACACTTTTCCGTAACTTTTGGCATTCCCTTAGTGTAACGGTGTTTTCTCAAGATGTGTATATTCAGCACCTAGCACAATTTCTAACTAATTGCAAAGAGAGAGCTGCAATAAAAATTAAAAAAAAAAAAAACAGTAAAAATATATACTCTAAAAAGCAGAATGTTAAGTAAAAAAATTATAGACTGAAGATGTAGATTGAAGAATGCTCTATTTTGTCCAATATTATTCTTACTTTTCTAACACTTAATCAACAGCCACTTGCCTATTTCTTCCCGAAATATTTTTTTCAACTTTTCTGCAGGAATCTGAGGTACTGACAGTTTGGAGGTAAACAGATTCATTGAGAAGGCAAAATTTAATGTTTTAATGTGATTTTTCATTTTATCTGTGACAGCTCGATTTTCAAATGGTAAATTGAAAGAGGAAGGGAGTAACTTACTGGTTTATTACTATTGTACCTGAAATTCCTCAACTTAATTTTAAATATTGCCTGTGGATCTTTGGAAATGACAGTTTTAGACTTTTATCTCACTTCTCCCCAATTCTGTAGTTATACAATGACAAAAAAATGATTTGGGACATGACAGGGACATAAATGTAAACAACCATTTTTATGAAATCAAAGCAGATTTTTTTTTGCTTTCAGTGAGATCCTGAAAGACATTAAATCCCCAGGGGCTCTGCTGCTGGAGGATGCACTCAAAGCTCTGAAAGGTCATGTTATTTGTATATATATATATTAGAACAAGACATAAATCCCATCATTATGTTGCAGTGTTGTGTGAGATTTAAACTTCTGTTAACGCTGTGAGAAACACTGAAGTGTTGCTGTCTTTATCAAATAATGAAGCCAGCCGTCCAGTGTGGGGTCTACTACTTACTACTTACCTCCTAAATGATGCAGAAATCTATAGTAGAAGAACTTTCCCAAAACAACAACAACAAAAAAGTCCAAAGAGAACTTATAAAATTCTATGTAAAATGCAATTACAAACACTTGAATTATAAACCCAACCACAGACTCAGCAGGTCTCTTAATAGATATGAGGTTGCCTTGGTCTTGCTGCCTCTACACCACCACAGCTCCATTTGCACTGAAAGAAAGAGCAACCCCCATTGGTCTGTGAGCAACATGTGAATCTTTAGAGGATATAAGCCCTAACCGCACAGAGAAGCCCTCATGACTCTGTGATACAAAGTATTGCAAGACCAGAACCAAATTCACAGGTTCTCAGGGCTTGTTTGTTTATTTTCTGTAGAGCTTGTTCATTTTTCAGGAATAACCTGAATGGCCTGTGTAAAAAAAAGAATGTAGCTGAAGGATTTCCCCTGAGACTATGAAGGAGGAGACTTCTTTCTTGGAAACTTCATTCTTTTTCACTTTCCATTTCATTAATAAGGAATTTCTTTTTAGTCTGTAGGTACTTAAGATCAGTAATCAATAGATTCTATTTTTTCATAGGCTTTCTAAAACCTATTCTATGCTAACACAACTAGATTACTAGGTATAAAAATACAGGTCATTTTCAACAGTACTTCTGCCTGAAACACTAATGGTGTACTGCCTACAGGTTGTGACTATTCCTCCTGCAGTGTCATTATGAAGCACTTCCAAACAATTCATCACCAGCAGGGCATTCTCAAACAAACTAATCTGTTAGGCAACACACTTCTTCAGCTAGGAAGTATAACTGCACACCAGGAAAATATACATGTTTCTTCATCCTTCTGAGAATAACAGCCTCATTGCTCTTTTTTTGATCTATTGTATTTTTGGGGAGGAGGATGAGGGAAGGGAAGGTTCCATCATTTGCAACTATAGATCTGAATATATTGTGATATAACTTAACTTGTACTATTTAATCTGCTTCTCTAATACTACATCTGCATTGTTTCTCTGGAAATATTCTTCATCCCTTGCTCCCAACAGTTTCTCCAATGAAATCTCACATTAGAAGAAATTATTCACTTAGACTAACAAATGCTCTATAAGACTCAATCAACCATTTTCATTGCTTTCTGATTTTGACACACTTGCATTGTCTTTCATAATCTAAGAAATGATGTTAGTGGTATCATCCTTCATATTTAGTCTAAAGAGAGAATTCTTTCCTCTGGTTATGGAAGTAGTGGAAAGAGACTGGAATTACTGCCAGCTGCATTATATACTTTTGACTCACCTGAATAACAGCTTCACCTAGCTTCTGAAAATTAGCTACTCCTATTTCAACTGCTATGCACCACTCTACTGTCAGTCTTCCAGCTGCTGATATCAATTTCACAGGTGTCTGTGCATCTATTCTCATGAACAACATGATCATTTTTTCATACCACAAGCTATACTGAGTTTTTAGTGCCTTCCAGCCCCTAACACGCATCACAACTGAAAGGAACAAGTTCAAGACATCAGTAAATTCCCTTGGGTAATAAAAATTTCATGCTTATAGCTTGGTCTGCTCACTGTGTTGGGTGCTTTTGTGAGCATGTTGCCTATGTCTTTTTTTGTTGACAAGATGCCCAATAACACTTCATATGCACATCACTGGTTCTGAAGTCACAGTGTGTGTGCATCAGGCAGAACACAATAGATAATGTAGCATGGAAAGCAATCAAACAGAAATATAGCCAAGATTTTGCCAGACCGTGAACAAGAAAATCACACCGTTGTTGCTGCAGATTGTTTTTATCTTTGCCTCTTTCAGATGGTGAGGATGATGGCATTTTGAGGTCCTTTAATATTTCTTACTTTTACACAAAGAAAAAGTCTTCATTTATATTTCTAAAGAAAGGTCCTCATCTCCCCTGGATTCCATCCACTCATGTACCATAAATGATTGTTATGATAACTTTACCAACTGTTGAGATGGACCTGTGTCTGTTGGTGTGCTATTGCCATCTTTACAGTATCATCTACAATTTTTAATTAAGCACTGGAAAGTTTACTGAATTCAGTCAGTATTTCTTAAATGATATAGTTAAAAATATCCCTCTTCTACTCCTCCCCTTGCCTATCCACCTTGTGTACTGCCACAATGGGCTCACATTTTCTTCTCAAATAATTTTTTCTTGCCTCTCATTGCTTTTGTAAATGTTCACTCTCTGCCCTGGAACTAGACAACAGTTTCATCACTTCTGCATTACTAAATACAAATGGAGCTCGTAAGACATTTTGGGAAAGCCATCCTATCAAGGAATGAGATTCCCATTCTTCAAAAGCAAACTGAAGTGCTTCAAGTACAGGTATCTAAAGTTCTTTAAGCATTACAAGAGATATATTTTATGTTTTACTTTTGATAAATTGTTTGTATTTTATATTTTATATTTGTATCTATCTCTACAAATAGTACAATACAGTTGCATTCACTTATTCTACCTTGGTCCAAATGGACTCATTAGAATTAGAATCTTTTGCTAACTACTGCACCACAGACAATAACAATCCACTGCAAACAGTGGTATTTTACAACAAAATATCACAATGACATCACTGAAATAGTATCCCAAATGTATTTACATTATTTTCCAGTTTAAAGCACTGTGTGTGTGATAAGGTAAGAAGCATTCTTAAGACAACCTTTTCATGAAATTTAGTTTTTCATCATTTTCAGTCAAATTTTCCACACGGGTCATCATTTCAGAAAATGTGTTATTTTCTATTTCAAATCAATAGGAAATTTTTCAAAGTTCAATGGAGAAAACTCAAGTCCTGGAGAGAGTATCGTCAGTTCAGTACAAACCCAGAAAGTGTATGCAACCATTCACAGAGTGCTTTCATCCAGGCTTAGGAGATAGGATTTACATCTATTGGAAAGCTATCTTTGCAGACTTCTTTATAGAAAGTGATTTTATAAAGTGACAGATAGATAGTTTTTTTTTTGTCCTATCTCTTACCGTATGATACAAGTAATAAGCAATGGGAATGCAACCCAGACACACAGCCAGCTGCCTCAGAGAGCTCACACCATGCTATTAAAGTCTTTTTCTGTCTCTTTTAATGACATTGCAACAGACATGTTTTCGAACTGTTTTTATTTTCTTCCTTTTTAGGAGTGTATTCTGATTTCTTCAAGGAAACACCAAATAAGGTGTTAATGATCATCTTCTCCCTAGATAATTAAAACACTTTCCTGAGAAACATCATGCTGTTGTTCAAGCTTTTACACAATGATTACCAGCAGATACCAAGTATTTACACTGAATATGACACAAATTAACCTAGCGGGAACCTCATTATTGCTATGTACTTAAAGAGTTATGAATTAACATATGTACCCACCTAAATATGAAGATGGAAATTGTTTAGCCTGCTGAAACTGAAAAGATATTGCTGCATCTTGTAAAATACACAGATTCCCTTCTGGTCTTTTACAACCTACTAAATTCCAAACCGTTGCCATAAAACACACATAAATCAGTTAATCTCTATACTACACTTTTCTCATGACTTCCTTTCTCCCCTCTACCCTTCCTTTCCCCATACCATGGACCTACCTTTTCTGCTTAACGAAATGTACTTGTTTTCCATATTCTTTGTCTTCTATTACCAATAACCTATTTTACAATCATTCTGTAGCCTAGCTGATCACCTTTTACTTTGAAATTCTCTGACGTACAGACCTAAAAACTTCAGAGTTTATCACATTTAAAATAGTTTATGTAAAATACATTTGAAAATACTCTGATAACATGATATAACTTTTATGTTATCTATTTATTTGAAATTTTAAAAGTTTGATAGCTATTTTATACAACTGCAATTTATTTCTATGCAATTGTAATGGTTATACCTCTCAAAGTAAAACAGGTAGCATACTCTGATCTTGATTTTAAGTTCCAAACTGAAAAGAGAAGCAACAATACATAGCAGCACCTAGTTCTGTGGTTTCTAAGTCTAGGATGAGGTAAGAATATAATATAAATAATGCAATATTAAGACATTCTAGAAGACAATTCCAAAATTCTGATATGAAGAAAGCTTAAGGGAAAATTAGAATTACAATCTAATCTATGTATCAAAATTAAGCACTCATGTCCTGAAGACTTATGGCTAGTAAGAGACGTAGCAAGTGACAATGTCAGAGCTTGCTGAAATCAGAAAGGTGTCAGGAATGTAGTGATATGTGGGGAGATCTGAGATCAAAAAGGCTTTTGAAAAGTCAGTAATTTTATTTTCCTGAAGTAGCAGGTAACTTGACTTGCCCCACATTACAACCAGTATCATGCATTTTGTTTTAATTTTATTTTTTTAAGAGAGGAAGTTCTGCAAACAGAGGCAATCTGTCCATAGAATCTTAGACCAATCATCTCACACAAAAGAGTTTCAAGGTCAGATGTGCCTTTGATTCTCCACTGCACACAGTGAGAAAGTAATGTAATGTCTTCAACTGCTTCGCTTCACAGACAGTGCTTCTATTGATTTAACAAGTTGGGGTTACTCAAGCACTTCAGTGCACTCAGGAGGAAACCCCGGAAACTCATGTACACCAATACAAAGTGGTGTATTAATAGCGATGCACTTCTTGGATATACATACAAATGGTTCTTTAGGAATTTCCATACAAACATGTGGAAGAGTTTACTTAAGGTAAGGGTGACAGAGCACTGGAACAGGCTGCCTAGAGAGGTTGCAGAGTCTTCTTCCATGGAGATTTTCAAGACTTGTCTGGACACCTATCTGTGTGACCTATTGCAGGGTACCTGCTTTAGCAGGGGATTTGGACTCAATGATCTCTTGAGGTCCCTTCCAACCCCCGCAATTCTGTGACCCTGCTATTCTGTAATGCACATGAATACCAAAGAAGTAGATATTAAGTGATCTAGAATAGACAGATTGGAAAATCTTGAGGTGAGAAACCTACATCTGAACAAAATTCTGGCAGTATTCCTCATACAACTGTAGTAGTTTTAATGATAAAGAGCATGTATTCAGGAAAAAAGAAATCTTTGCATAGACACCCCAATTCTTACTCAGTGATCTAGCCTGTAGTCTGGAAAAATTTAGTTCTCACAGAGTTCTGAAAAAATAAAAAAGTTGCTATAGCCCTGCCTGATGCATTCTCCCTAACTTCCAACTTAGTCAGATCACTTGAGGCTTCCTGTGGGCTAGAGATCTGTGAAGATCCAAAATCTGTCAAATCTTAATTAGATGTGCAGAATAAACTGAGTTTAATCAGTTTTCCATTCTAGTTTACTAAGTGAAAGACCATTTTCCTACCTTCCATGAGTCATATGATAATATAAAAGCTAAGTTTTTTGAAGTGCTTATACAGTCATGGATGCGGTATGTATCTTAGGTGTTTGTAACAATATAACTTGAGATATTCTAGCTGAAATAATCTGTACCACTGACACTGAAATATCCCTTTGAATAAGTAGATACATTCAGTTAAGAAGGATAAATCAATGTTTTTATAACCCTGAAATCTGTATAGCATTCCCTGGCATTAAAAATTTGTGATCTCTGTCCTAAAGTGTTATCATCAGAAATGGATAAACACAGAAAATGAAGGTAATAGACAAAGAAAGAAAAAGAACACAAGAAGGAAAATGTGAATGGTAATTGCAGGCAAGTCTTAGAAAAAAAAAGAATGAATTCTGATTCATAAACACAGCTGGATTTAGCTGTAGGAGCCAAGAGGTTACTGTTCCCAGCTGCGCTCCAATGGTATCCTCTACAGGCTAGAGACATTTCAGGTAGTGTTCTGTTAGCTTGAACTTCTATCATGTTAGAGTAGCAAGATAGTGTTTTTGTCAGCAAGATGAAGCTAATATGTGTAGCAGCTCAGATACAGTCCCTGCTGCTGATGCAGAGGAGAGGTACAAACACTCCAGGGCAGCCACAGATATATTTTCAGAAACTAGAGTTCTGCATTGTAACAGCATAGAAGAGCTCAAACCTGCTCCAAGAAAAATATTTATATATTTCCCTGATAAACTAAAGCAAAGAGAAGACACTGATGAGGAGAAGGATCAGAAGGTACTGAAGTTTGTACAGTTGTGGGAAGGACCAGTGTGAATGTTATGGACTGTGCGCATCGCATTTGAGCTGGAAGGACTGATAGATGCTCTCACTAAAGAGAACGTATATCTGGAGATTCTCTTTTAAAGAAGGTCGGCTGACTACAAGTTCTCCACAGGTCTGATCTACTCAGCATAACTCTGATCTGAAACTCCAGCACAGACACTAGTTGCATATAACATTCTCAGCTGAGAAACTGCCCATTCAGGAAGTGAAATAACGAACATATTCAAAATGATTTGTTTATACAGTTCACTTTTTTCTAAAAATGTTCTGAATATACCTCCAAAAGTAATACTGGAGTAACAGACATCACATCCCACATTCCCTCTGGATGGCTTCTTCTTATTTTTCTTCTTATTTTTATTTAAGTAAGGCAGCTTCTTCATCCCTGAAACTGGCAATTATGATCCTAAACATAGCCATGAGAATGAGAAGTAGAAATAAGTAAGCCTTGAAAAATTTTTGTCAGCTATCCTAGCTAGGAGATAGCAGTCTGGAATCATTCTATGGGCATTTCTATGTAATTTGCAGTTGTTTCCCAGAAAAGACAGGAAGCAAGAGTTTGTGTAGGTAGTTTAGTGGGCATGCTGGTGATGTGTTGACAGTTGGACTAGATGATCTCAGTGGTCTTTCCCAATTTCATGATTTTATGATTCTGCCAAGCCACTTCTCCGCTTTTACATGTGCCATAGCCTGATTTGGAGGCTGATTTGCACACCGCCCTTGCTGTTAATGAGACCGAGGAGGACCTGATGGTATGAGCTCTGGGTTGGACAATTCCTATTACCTAGTAAATACCTGCTTTTAGAATGCATGCTTTATTCTCTCTATAGGGATGTCTGCTCACACTATTTCCTGGAGTCAGAAGTGAACTGTTCTCTGATACAAAAGTGAGAATGTTACACAGACCTGATCATGGAAAGATGGAAAGAAAAGACTTCTATGAGAAGAAACTAACTATGAGAAGGACTAACAGTCTTTAGCCCAAATAGTATCAAATATTACTAAATATCTTAAACAAGCTATGCCTAAACTGTTTTATTCAGTCTGATCAATATCATTTTAATCAATAGAAAAATCTGGTCTTCTGGATTCCCTTAAGCTGAGGAAACAAACTCCAACACCCTTTAAAAACATATTAATACAATTTCTATTTTGACATGTAATTAAGAAACCCATTCCAGATGTTCAAGGCATCAAGTGAGTCAATGGACACTATGAAATAATTTGGATCATCTACAGTCAAAGCACTTATTTAAGTGCTTTCCTAACGAATTAAAGCTAACTTAAGGCACCTGTATGTTGCCAAGATTCTTCTGAAGATCATCCCCTTTGAAGTCCTCCTCCGTTCCAGCATGCTGCCTGTAAGGAGAGTGTTCAGTGCTGCAGACGTATTAGTTTCCAGGCAAATTCAGTACTCATCAAAAGCCACTACATACTCAAGAAATTACTAACTGCATATCCAAAAAGTGGTATAGAAGAAAAAGCCTGACCAACCAAGCTCATGGAAAACAGAGGGCTGAGCATTTTGCTTGTTGATTTGGTTTGATTTTGTTGTCTTAGCTTCATGGAAGCATCAGGTAATTGGGCTTTCATCCAGTTCTTACTCATTCCTCAGTTAATCCTGCTTGGCATTTATAGTATTTACATATGGACAAGAAGAACAGAGCAATCAGAAAAATCTGCAAACAGGAAAAGCTGTCATTTTTACCACACTAGAGTTTGCTGCATGGATCCAAACCTAAAACTCAAACTTCAGATCACAGTTATGCAAGTATTTGCTCACACTTCAACACTGAATAATATTGAAGCAGGAGTACTAGACCTTTACTGATAAAGCTGCCAGAATGACATAAAAATAGTCTACAGTCCATTTTGAGATCAACTCAATATGCCAAACATTAATTTACAGGAAATTCACAAGCTGAGAAGACAGAATTAAACAAAGAGTTCTATTCTCGAACCTTTCCTCTTTTTCCCTGTCGTGTTAATTGGAATTTGCAGATTTTTACCACACCACAAAACTTAGGCACTCCAAAAATACCACTGAAAATCCACACTTCTAAAAAATAATCACAATGGAGATTTCTTCAAGGTTGTAGCATTCTCCTGCATATCATGTTTGCAGTTGCAGTACTAGGTTAAGGTATGTGTGATGCTATGGTTATGCAGAGGATATAAATGTTTAACTTGGCAGAAAGACAGAACAACTTGCATGAGCCAATGCTGCAAAGCACCAGAACCAGCAAGTCATTCCACTAAGGTAGTAGAATTTAATGTGACAGTGCAAACACAGCTCTGCTAATTTAGTTTCAGAATGTACATTTTTAAAAGACCTGTATTTTACAGAAGAAAAGTAAATGTGAGCAGGAACACCACATCATTTTGCTGAAGTTGTTAATACGGGAAGAAATCTTTCCTGTTCACCTCTCAGTGGGGTGATGAATGCCTCGACTGCATGATTTACAAGTCAAAATTTAACCTGTTCTGAAATATGGTTTTATTTAGTTCTACAAGCCTAATAAGCACACCCATTTACAAAGCAAATGTAGCACACTGAAGTATTTCTAAAGGACTGAATTATTTGAAAAATGCTTAAAATTAAGCCTACATCAATATACTGGGAAAGCACTGTGCATGACAAATTATTTGCCTTAGCTTCCAGCCAATCAGTTGGTTCAGATTCCCTTTTGTACGTCAGTGTAGATTCACTTCGTGCTTATCCTAGGAAGAACAATTTCAAAAGGTATTTTGGAAAATCAAAGAATTATGACCTGAGAATTTTGCTGTCCCTATTAATAATTTCTTCCCTTTAATTGATATTGGCCTAGTGCACATTACCACAAAGCAGTACAGGAAGCTGTATGGCAACTTTATTACCAGCTCTTTTGACAGTGCAATTTTTGCTCTGTTAATAGATATAATTGAATCACTAAAGCTATACATGTGAACGTACTTTCAAATGCACTTTTGCGCTCACGTTTAGGAATCAGCTTAACCCTGAAAGTAAAGATTATGACAAAAAGAAATGTCAGGACAAGTGTGTAAACTTGAGATGGCTTCCTGTGAATGCTGTAACTCAAAGGTGAAAAGAGGTAAACCAAATATGGAAACTGTTTGCCACAGAAATTTTCCAAAAGGTCTTGTGACAGTCTCTGCCAAAAATTACAGCCCATTTAAAAGGGAAGAAATAGCTTTGGAAAGCTGGTCAGAAAAACAAGCTTCTTTTCTTTCCTGTGCTCTACAATTCAGAGTAATTGACTTTAGATTATAGCATTATATACTCATTTTCTTTCTTATTACCTAGAAGTCTAGTTTGAATAACACAGGTTTCCCAGAGCTACATCATTAAGATGTGTAAGTATGTATGTCAGTGTGTCTCTGTTCATATCTAAGCAAGGAAGAAAACTAATCTCAAAATCTCAGTTCTTCAGAATGTTTCAAAAAGCCATATATCGAAATTTTAGATTTACCAGCCTTCCTCCATACTTTTAATGGGATACTGCATCCTCTACAACCTTCAGATATTTTAATTTAAACCAGAAAAAATGAATCAGCTACTAAAAATAGTATTTTTAAGAATGGCACGTCCTTGTTTCATGTTTGCTATCTTAAACTCCAAAGAACGTTTTTTGTCATTGCATTCTTCACTGGAATACTTCCTTTTTGTTCACTCTAATTTTGTGCTGTACCTACCCAGCCACTGAAGTGCTTTGTGTTAACTTCAGCATCTGTTCTGTTCTCCTTTTCCTAGCAGCTGCTGATGTGTCTCCTGCACACAGGTCTCACAGGCTAGAGACATCAGCCAGTATATGACTATCAGAGACAATAAATCAATGTAGGCTCCGAATGGGAAAAAAAATATGCTAAAGCATAACAGAACAAGGCAGAAATTCTGCAAAATCATTTCATTTTTCCCTTGTGGAAAATTACAGTTTTTCAAAAATTACATTCCTATTCCAAATGACTCTTGGCTCATAGCAAGTCTTTAAAGTGAATACAGAAAAGGTGATTGTTGTGAAAATCCTTACAGGATTACTCTGATGCTCTCTCTGCACTGCCACGATTATGCGTGTATTTCTGAATGCCACCACAGCCCTGAGATGGGAGCAGCATTTGAACAAAGCTATCTTCTTGTGGTGGTTTAACACTGATGACCAGCCAAGCCACTCTCTCACTCTCTTCCTCAAAGAACAGGAGGATATAATGACTCCAGACAAGTATTTATCAAAAACACTAAAGGCAGAGCAGCGTCTGCAGGGTTACACAGTGCTGCACTAGCACAGGATACAGATAGAGGTATCCTGGTTGCCCATCTCCCCATGCACTCAGTGTCAATGAAACCATTTTCTGCCACCACCACTTTCTTTCCCTTTCTTTCCTTCCCTTTTCCTCTGACACAGACTGAATCTGCGCCCTTGTTCTCTCCTCCTGACTTGAAGCATGAGTGGAGATGGCACATATTGTGCGACCTATACCTGCAGTTTGCAGAGAGCTGTGAGGAGGATTACAAGAACTGCATTTAATGGATTATTTAAGAATAGTGTATAAAATTTCCACCAGAAATTCCATCTTACCCTCCTATACCAATGTGTAGGACTACAAAAGTCCTTAACTGTGGAGGATTTCTGGGCTGTTGTGCAGGTAGGGCAGAACCAGCAGTCTCTGGAGCAATGCAGAAATTGATACAATAGCAGTTATCTCATAGGAAAGAGAATCACAGAATCTCAGCTTGCTCGTTGCACAGGAAAATAAGAAAGTCTTTCCTGTCTCTTTTTGTCTGTCCTACTTTCGTTAAGTTGGGATAATGTAATCTATACATTTTTACATCATCGATTTGTGAAATCACAACAGAATGACCTCAAGCATATTTGACTCAGATCTATAAAGGCATATAAATCGGTAAAGGTTAGGCACCTACACTTCTTTGTAATGAGTCCTCATCGTTTTAGCAGTATCGAAGCCAAATTCACGCTGACACTAAACCATTTTATATTGTTGTGTGTTGTTTCCTTTGTTTTGTTTTGGGGGAGGTTCTTTTGCTTTTTGGTAACTATTTCTAATGAACCATTGTTTCAGGTTTCTTCAGATTGCTAACTGCTTACATAAACAGTCTGTCTGAATGCATATCCATGGTAACTTATTTAATACAGAATCAGACTGCAGTGGTGTTAACTTGGTGTTGTTAATGTCAATGGCAGTTCTACTGATTTCAGTGCTGCCAATAATGTTCCTGCTCTCATGAAGTGTGAGCAGAACCCTAGCTTAGTGTCAGATGTTAGTGTCAGATACAGAGTATATCCAGAAGTTTAATAAGGTTTCCTAATCAGAGGTTTATTTGCTATTGCTCACATATTAGCATCTCTAGGACACTCTCTCTGTGATATACACTGAAGTATCCTGTACAACTTGAGCTGGAATATGGTGTAATATTCTTCTCATGTACTTCTAGGCAAAACTATATCTATTTGTGCCATTCCTCGCACCTTTGAGACTTCCTCCAAAACTTTCAACCATAAAATTAGTTTCTTAGGTTCTGGTGTCTCAAGTGGTCCTCATCTGACACAGTCATTTATTGATTGCATTATTTATGATGTTACCGATGCTCAGTATTCTCTCCAGTTGCTTTCTCTCTAATCCAGTCAATGAAGAGAAGCCTTGCCTTAATTTCAGTAACATATGGACTCTGGGCAGATTGCTTCAGGGGGCCAATTAATGGCACAACTCAATAGCAATCACAAGACCATCTTTGGGGAAAGAAAAAAAAAAAAAAAACAAACAGAAATCCTTATTGCTCTATTGCAGGCTTGACTGATATCTGCTGTAGGATATCAGCTGTCTTTCACTACACATTACTCCATGCTGTCTTTTTAAAGACTCTCAAAAATATTTTTTATAGTGAGTTGGTTCACATAATGTTCCTCCTAAAAAGAGCTTCTCCAGATTTCCCACAGTGCCACACCATAGTTCACTAATGCTCAAGTTTCCCTTTCTCCCAATAGACAAATTAAACTGTTATGAGATTTATGATTGATGACCTCACTGGTAAGCCTAAGTACAACTCAAACTTTGTTACTGTAGTTAGTTGTTAATTTATGGCTTCTCAAACAGCACAAGTACTCAGTGACAATGATTAAAATGCAAAGACATTTTTTTTTAACATGGAAAAAGAAAAAAAAAGTTTGCTTTTAAGAAATTGCATGAGAAACTTGCTGTATTTTCAAAGAACTTGTGCATAGTATAAAGCAATATTTAACTTTCACATTTGCCTAAAATTGTCCTAAAAAAAATATAGCAAGTAAGAATACTATCAGTAAAATAAACCCAATCAAAGAAAGAGAAGCATTTGTATCCCCATTGTCACAGAACTGCAATAATAATAAAACAAACATACTAAAAGCTCATAAATTCATTTGATAAACAATATCAGGCATTCCTTGTGTCTTTAGGTCTGAGAAGCTTTCAAAATACTCAAAAAGCTCTTGTTTGTAAAAAGCGTGGACTTTATGTATCTATCTGTATATTCAGAGAAATATGTTACCCCCTGCAGTATTTGCATTACTTGAAATAAATGTGTTTATGAAATGTGAAGAATGTACCCATACAAGAATGGATGATGACTTGTGTTTAAAAGAAATTTTTGTGAGAGTAGAAGCCTAAAGACAAGACAAAGTTTGAGATAACTCTCAAGGAACTCCAAATTAGAGAATTTACTCTTACACAACCACAGATCACACAAATCCACACACACGTACACTTTTTTGGATAGACTTGATTTGTAATGTGCCAGATTCAGTCCTGTGGGCCCCATCTGTTTCTGGAATGAAATTACATCATTTTAAAGCCTTTCTAAGAAAGGCTATGACATTGCCTGCCGAGAAGTAATGATCAATAGGATTTATGGGCTGCCTTAGTTGGACAGCTAAGGAACTGCACAGATACCAGCAGCTAGGCTGCTGTTTTCATGGAGGGTAAGGAAAGACAGGCTAAGGAGCACTCTTGTCAATGAAGAAAGAGTGCCAGTGATTAGACTAACTACAGTAATTGTACAGAAGATGAAGAAAACACAGATATCCTCTGTTCTTTCTTTCCTCGAACAGATATTTATCTTTTCTGGCACTGATAACATCTTATGTCATGAGGCTTTATTTTGAGTACACGTGTATGTGCACACAAGTATACTCAGCTTTCTGATTTTGAGGAATATTAGATTAGAATATTTGCAGGAAACAAATATATACATATACAAGGAGGACATATACAACAAGGAGGACTGCTTGGAAAATTCAACATGTCTGCTTCAAGTGTGGATTGTGGTAAATAATTTGATCTTCTTTTTCAGAATTTGGAAAGCACATCCTCTGTTTCCAGGACTCATGAAGGTAAAGGCCATGTTAGGAGATAGGCTCCAATGTTAGTTTAATTAAATTCAAATATTCATTTGGGGTAAGCTCGGTTAAGATGGTCCATCTAAGTAATCCCCTATATTTAGCTATACAGTCTTTTTCTGCAGGGGAGGAAAAGGTACTAATCTTTTCTTTTTGGTGACAGAGACAGAATCAGAGGGAATGGCATGGAGCTGCATCAGGGAAGGATCAGCGTGGGTGTTAAGAAGAGGTTCTTTACCAGAGGGTGGTGGGCATGGAACAGGCTGCCCAGGGCAGTGGGCACAGCCCCAAGCTGATGGAGTTCAAGGGGTGTTTGGACAGTGCTCTCAGACACAGAGTTTGGATGCTGGGTGGTGCTGTTTGGAGCCAGGAGTTGGACTCAGTGATCTTTGCGGGTCCCTTCCAGTTTGGGATATTCTGTGATACTATGATTCTAGCTATATATTAAGATTTTCTTATAGTTACATAAATAAAAAACTTGTGGTAAAAGGCTGAAAGGGATATTATAAGGATTTTCTCTGCCGATATGTCTTCTTATTCTCAAGATCTTGAAGTGATATTCCAGTAATAAATAAGAAAAGAAAATCGGTATTCTGTAATTAATGGAAGTGGAATAATAAACAAATATTACCAGTACAAAACTGCTCTTCAAAATATAAATCACATAGCATTGCTAGCAAGTATAAGACAAATGCTAGCTTTGAAGTAATGCTACTGATAAATATATCCCCAAAATATTTAAGAAATATAAAGCCAAGTTTAGTAACAGTGAAGAAATGTAAGAAATTTGTCACAGGTTTATTTGAAATTCACAGAAAAACAGTTTTCTTGGAGATCAGTTTGGTGAGGCTTAAGTTTGATAATACCAAGCACACTGCTTTGGTTAAACTAACATTCAAAAAAGAACAATTCAACAGGAATTATAAAAAGTGAAATAAGTAGAATTCTAAGTTGTTTTTATCAATACTAATTATGTGACTGCAACAAGGTTATATTAGGTGACCTTGTAGTCAGTATTCTCAGAGCAGTCTGGTTCTTATGTGTTTGTTATTGTACCTTTCACAAAATGAATTAAAGGTTCAGTGCTGCGCTGTAGGTCTACCCTTTTTCAGCTGCTGATAACAAGGTATCTGAGTCACATATAGTTAATCTGAATGATTTGTACTGGAGCTATACACAGATTATGCCCCAAGGAAACAAATTATAAAACCAAATATAAGAAAAGAACTCTTAAGTGTACTGTTTAGATGCATCAGACTTTCTTTTTCATTGCAGAAAGTTTTGTACTTACTATAAATTTTCAAAATCAGTAAAATGTATTTTAAAAAAGGCTACATACAACCCTACCTTTAAAAGTCAGAAAACTAACCAACCCCTGTAATAAAAATAATAACATGAATTTCTGAAACAGTCTTCTAAAATGGATGCTTTCCTGATCTGATTCCTGCTCCCAGTAGGGTAGTTATGAAAAGGTTGTAGATTCATGGTACATTTGCTAAGAACTCCATGAAACCCAGTCATTTTGATTATTTGAATGAAAGGCCCTTCTAGTGAAATACAAGCATCTAAGACTCTCTAGGTAGAGGTAGAATGGCCCAGAATTCCATCTGTCAATTTTAAGAAAATAAATATAAATGCAAGTATATTGAATAAAATGTCAATTTTTTAAGAAGATATTTCACATTATTATTATTATTATTATTAATTGGCTGAACTGACATGGCATTGTTCCACTGCTATTAATGAAAATTGGCCTTGATTTTTTTAGGACAGAAATCCAATAGTAAAAGTAGCAGAAAACCTATTTCTCCATGTAAATCGTTTAGTCATCAACCCACTCAGTTCCTTTGAAAAGCAGTTGCAAACATAAGTAAGGTTTTACATCGAAAATCAGATAGCCCGAAGGTGATTTTTTCAAAGTGTGTTCTTTCATCACATACTTTTTTCATTTGGTATCATTACTACAAAATGTAAAAACTGAATAGTTATAAGCACTCAACTATTAAAATCTACATTCTTTGTATCATTTAAATAAATCTGTTAAAAAAAAAGTGCTTTTTTCTGTGTAAAAAAAAAAAAACACAAAGAAAAAAAGACAGAAGAAGAAATCTTCTGAAAGTAAAAAATCCAAAATCCAATCTAAAAATCCCAAAATCTTCCTTTTTCACAGATTTCGCAGTATTTTTTAAAAGTACTGCCACTCAGCTGTCAAAGGATACTTTCCATATTTTAATGATCCATAAAAAAAAAACTCCTGATGAAAAGTAGGTGATATTTATTGTAATTAAACAAAGTTACATAAAGCTGTTGAAAATGTTAGCAGTAAACAACAATGCAGTGGCTGCCAAAAGTATACTGACAACGGAGTAGTTAGGAAGAAGAATAAAACACAGAGTACAAAAATCCCATTTCAGTTTTGATCATAATAGACAAAATATTCAACCTAGCCCCACACCATTTTTGTGCTGATCTGAGCTGGGAGAAGCAATGATAATAAATACAGCTGTTTCTTCTACATACAGTAGACTGATAACTCTCATTTCTAGAAATTAAATAGTAGTTTGTAAACTCTCTTCTGATTCTTTTAACAGAATGACAAGGACTGAGCCATGTTTTACATACGAGGAAAGGAACAAATTAACAACATAATTGTATTAGTATGTGATATGCCACTTTGTTTTCAAAGCCCTTAAAATTTTCTCAGTGTTCTGACTTCAGGAGGTGAAACAGAGGAGGAAAAATGAAAGTAGTCTCAGAATACAGCATATTTCCTTCACTGTTTTCCTGATCCTTGTAAGAAGAAAGTTGTTGTTTTGTTGTGCTTTTTTTTTAAATTGAAAGCAGTGGTAGAAATAAACGTAATGTGAATCTGAAAGCAAAGGAAACAAAACAAAAAGAAAACACACAAACAACAACAGCAAAACCCACAGTGATGAATAATTGTAATTTTTAAAGCCTTGACAGTATCCCATTAGTTTGGAAGACAAAACCACAAAGCAAGTCATACATGCTTTTGTTGTCGGGGTATGCAGCAGAACACAGAAATATGAATTTTTCAAATTGCATTCACTTTCAAATCAAGATTTGGTAAAATATGCTTTAACAGTGGTTATCCTTAGCTGTCAAAACACCGCTTTACGTGCTGTCTGGAAAAATTACCATTCATAGCCATTTGTCAGTATTTATCCTACTCTTCACAGTCAGGCAGAGAGAATGTTCTAATTCATGTCAAAGTCATTTCTACCAATGATACTTATTGCTCCCAAATACAGATATGTTGACAAAGCTTTCCAAATTCTTAATGGTTCTTCCTTATTTTTAATATGTATTTCATACTAATCATTTATTATTTCCATGAAGTGTTATATCTAAGAGGGGTCTGGGATGCTTCCTTATGAAGGAGACAGTATATGTCTTTTGATCTTTCATTTTATTGATACACATTATTTTCCTGGCATGCTACAACATCAAAGGAAGCTATTTTATAAAAAGCTGACCACCACTTCCCTGAGAACTTGCTTTGCATAATGTGTCTCCATTAGTGCTTCCATGCAAGTTGTCAGAATGACAGTTAAATATCTTCATGCATTTATATCATTTCATGTAGTAAAATGTCAAATTCTATGCACACTGAAGATAAAAATGTACAGTGTGTAATGTAGAATCAAGACATGCACAGTCAGAGCATTAAAATATTACGTAAGCAAAAGTAGTCAGTATCAGACTGAAATCTAGAAATTACAGTCTCTTAGGTATAATGGTTTCATTAAAACGTTCAAACAGTGTCTCCAAAGCTAATTTTCTTTCCAAAGTACCCATGCATAGAAAGCACAGCAATAAGACATCCCCCTGCTATGCCTTTCTGAATAGCAGATTAACTGCAGAACTAGAATGATGTCAATTTGTTTCAAAATATTGCAGCAAAGCTTTTGAATGGATGAGCAATTACTAACAGAGGGTGCAATTATAAGGGAGTCACAGGGAATGCTTTAATATGGTTCTTCTCCTATGTACAAGCAATAACAAGAAAATGTAATGAAAGAGGAATAATGAGACAGCTGGGTTTGACAGCACCTTGGCAGCTGTCTATAAGAAAGTAAGTGCATTAGTGCAGCGGAATCCATTCTTCAAGGGATCTCCTAAAGAAGGAGGGGGAAAATAAGCACCTTGTCAGAGTGTAGCTGAAAGAGTAACCAATAGGGGCTGTAGGATATTCCCTAAAAATTAAACCAAAATTTAGTTTTTATACTAATTAACTCTTAAAAGACAATAATTTGGGCAGCTTTGACTTGAAAATCTTTGCATTTTTTCCTTTTCTCATGCCAGTTTCCCAAGCTGTTGTTAGCTGTTTGAAGAGGATACAAAAACCTTCCCACTTGCAACCTCTCTTGCACACAACCTCACTCCACTACTCACTCTTTTTTTACTGAATGAATATTTTACAAAGTGCTTTTTGCCATTTGTCACATTAAGGTGGCTTAATACTATTTCTACACTTAAATAGGACCAGCCTGGAGCCAGCTGGTCTACCTAGACAGGTTCAAGAGGAAGAAAATTGAGTTTCAAAAGCAGTGGGCCAAATTCTCCTTTCAATTATCCATTGTAATTTCATTAAAAACCAATGATGCAGTGTGCTCCTGTTTTCTTGCTAGTAGAATCCATGTAATTGTCTTTTGTGGCATTCAAATGCTACAAATATGGCAAATGTTTTCATTAAAGATAAACAACTACAACAGAAAAACTCCCCATAACAGAAAAGATTTTTATTCAAACTAATGCCAAAGGTCAGATTTTGATTGTTTTTCTTGTGTATCCAAAAGTTGCATGAAACAAAACTATGAGATCAAGCATTCATATACTTTGTAAAATACTCTGGTAAACAAGTGTGAATAGGTATTCAATAGCACAAGCTATTTTTTATACACACTACTTCTGCACCTACTAAGCAATAAATTTTCCATGGAATCCCCTATTTAAATAAGTCACTGGATATTAGGAGGGTATCAACACACCTAATCCATGATGCTTATGGTAACTTCTAATTTCAATTTTATGAACATGAAAAAATTTGTTACAAATGTATTCTAATTTTATTTACAAAGTGGAATACGTAGGCTGTATGGTTTTTTGTCAGTTTTTCTTCGGTTGGTGATTGGGTTGTTGTTTTTTTTGCTTGTTTCCCTGTTTTTTGTGAATGTACAGCAAATTGAACTGGAGTTCTTGAGCAGTCTCATTATTCATGAAAGTGCTAATCCCAGTCCACTCAGCTACATTTGAAATCTATGATCATCAAGTTTCAGAGCCCCAGCACTGCATTCAGCTGCTCACAGTCTTGGATGCAATGTCAGATAGACCTTTACTTTCCATAAAGTGGGTTTCGCAGTTAGAATCTATTTGGGTAAAAGCTACAGCATTTGGTGCTATTGGCATAAATACACCACAGAAATTTGTTTTGTTGCTACCTGGAAGGATGTATTTTGATTTTCTGACATTTTTACTTTGCAGAACAAGGAAAATATTTTTAAAACATGCATCAATGTGGCTTAAATCTATAGCAAGCATTAAAGCACAGACTATTTTCTTTCTTATCTCATCACTAACCATACCGATTTCCCCATTGTTATGCTACATACATCCCACAGCAATCCAAACAGGAAATTAGGTCTTCTGGCTTTCTCCACCATTTTTCAAAAGAATCTGCTCGTGAGAAGATAGCCTACTTCCTAGACTATATTAACACATGATAATTACATTTTCAAAGCAAAAAGGAGCACATGTCCTTAGTAGTCTTTGATGGTAACTTTAAATTGCACTCATTGCTTTATAGCAAGTATCTCACTCTAACGAAAAATAAAGTTATAATACTGAGTAATTGTTCACTGCTTTCCAACTTCAAAGTGGTTTGTAAATATGATCTAATTCATCATAATTTTCAGTCCTCAAGAGAATTGAGTACACAACATCAGAGACAGGAAAAGCCAGGCAGACAGGGCTAATGGGCAAATCCCATCATTTTTGCCCAGGCATGTCCTTGTTTAGGATTTTTCTCCAGGAAATACTGAATCTAAAAAAGGAAGCAAAATTTTTCAAAAGAAAATTTAATAGCTACTAAGTGTGAGCTACTACAGATTTCTATTACCAGTTTTAGTTTGCATTTATCTTCCTATAAGAAGTCAGTTCATATAGTATATGAGCCCATTAGCCACACATGCATCTTTTCCAATAAAATCTTTTCCTATTATACACATAATATACTGTTTCTTTTATATTTATACTTTTAAATTTCAATAGTATATTAAAGATACATACATTATAAATAAGTAATGTGAAAAATATTGAAATATAATGAAACAAAAAAAATAGGAAACACTGTCTTACTGATACTGAAGATGATTTGTACATATCATACCTGATTGCTCAGAAGAAACTTCTGCCTGTCATTAGACAGCTGTTTTAACTAATTGTTTGGAAACACTAGCTAGGTTTCCAAACTTTTTAAATTATTTTTAAATTACTTTCAAATTACATTAAAAGTAAAAATAAACTGCATAATTTACATACAAAACAGTCCAAAGTTGGCTGATCTGAAGACAGGGTCTTGTTTAGCTGCTTTTGTCAGGATTCCTGTGAAGGAAGGAAGGGAGGAAGGGAGGGAAGCGAAGGGAAGGGAAGAAGAAATCCAAACACTGATTCTTGAAATTACCCCATTCATATCTTTCCTGTGCAAAATGCTATGTTTCTTCATAACAGCACTAAATAATATAGAATCACCTAGCTCAGAGAAATTAACCTTCAGTTTTGCCAGGAGTAGTTAAGCCAATAAGCAGCTAGAAAACAGAAGAATGAATGAGAAAAAATATCCAAATTTATACAGGAATTATCTAAAGCCACTCCTAGTGTGGGATATTTTCACCTCTTAAAATTATAGTAATGACTGTGACCATAAACAAAGCCATTGTGTTTTATTCTAATCTGACAGGAAGGCATACGATGATTTTTTGTAAAAATTACTTTTCATGAATGTTTGGCCCTGAGATTACTGGCATTTTATAAGATGGGAAATCTCCCAATCATTTGTGCTGTTTTAATGCTTGTACAATGCTTATGCATTTCTGTGAATATGTTCACTGTCCTAAAAGAAAAAATTGTAGTTTATTTCCAAAAATATGTATGTGATGGGAAATAATCCAGTGCAGAACTGCTGGAAGAGGCCTGCCATACAAGTCCTTTTCAGAAAGCTAGGTAAAACAATTTGGGCATATAATAAAAAGATCTCTTTGTTATTTTCAATAATTTTATTTTGCTTATAGCTCATTTTATGTGTTTAATGAGCTCAGATGTAAACAGATCAAGAAAACATGCTCTGTAAGTAAATCAGTAGTAGTTAAAAGGTCAAAGATCATATCTGATCAGGAAAACTGACCATATGGTGCTACAAATATCTACTGTTTGTATCTGACTACACTACCAGCTCTTGAAGCAGAGAAGCTCCACAAGTCACCTGGAACACTCCATTAAATAAGCCACATTGTGCAGGGAAAAAAGTAGGGCTGAGAAAGCCCTACATCATTTCGAGTCACCATCCAGAAATCACAATAAATCAATGATCAATTAGTTAATCTAGATTAATCATAGGCATACAGCTTTTGGCAACATGGATCCAATCAAGGAAATTCAGCTGGCAGTATCTGGTGACCATGCCACTGGATGAGAGCCCTGCAATGCCCCCCAAAATACGTTCTTCTGTAGGACTCCCTGGGTCAGACACTGGTTAGTTGGAGGGTGGAGGGGGGCGAGGGGGCTTCATGGGGGTCTCACTCTGCCTGACTGCATGGAGAGCCTTCCACCAGGCAGTGGAATGGGTGTCGTGGCCACCACCAAACATGCACATCCTTTACTGGCAGAGACGAGTGAAGGGGAGCCATTGCTTGATTCCTGCAGCTCAGAAGGCTGAGAACTCTGTCCCGAAATAGTTTTCTCATGAGCAGAAGCTTTCTTGATTGAAATCACTGGTTAATGAGCAGTCACCTGTTATAATAATAATAGTAATATAATAGTAATAGAACTGAAAAACAAGACAAGAAAATTCAAAAGTTTTCTCTATCAAGCTGTTACCTGAAAAAAAAAAAAAAAAAAGTAAAAGAAAAAAGAAAAAAAAATCACATAGCTGAATCCTGCAGTTTGCTGCTGGTAGTTTGGGTTTGTTGGGAGGGAACATGTGCTTGTTTTTTATTTAACCTACAGATTTATCTCAGTTGTAATGTTGTTGTGATGTTTTTTTAGAGGGGAAATCAATTGAAACTGCTTACTTATTTTGTTTTCTTGTTCCTGAAGAAATTGAAATCTGAGCACGCCCATTCTGAGCTAATACATGGAAACCATAAAATTACACTGTCTGGGGATAACAGCTCACTCTAACTGAAACAGACAGCAGGCTACTTGCATTATCTACTCTGAGCAAAACTAGAATACTGAGAAGAAGGAATAAGAAGTGAAAAGTAAATTAGAGACTGATTCTATAAATCTCTCTGAGCAGTCTGCTTGTCTTCATATATATACTACAGTCAAATACAAAGTGCTTTCACAAAGAAGGGTTTGCAGGATCAGAGCAACAGATTTCAAGCAGAGGTAACAAGCAGAGTAACGTAAGGATTTTTATGGTGTATGTAATTATTATTGTCTCGGTTAAATCTATTAAAATATTAGTATTGTTTAGATTATTGTGTTTCTTGCCCTTTTTCAGTATTTTTCATGATAATATACATTGTTTACAATGAGCACAAATTTTAGGGACAACACAAACAAGATTCCAATGTGTGTTATGTCAAGAATACACTAAAATTAATTTAATTGCTCCTAATAAGATCAAGACAGGCCATGAGAAAATTTAGAAAGGTGTTTACTAATAGAAAAATCTATCCAAAATCATCCAATCAATTACTTTTCATCACTCACACAGTTGGAAGTAAATTTATACTAATTTGGCTTGGGGTTACACTTGCTTAAATCCTACTGATTGCAAGAAGCCTATCCACATGCTCAGTGTTGATATCATGCTTACAAACAAATGTCTTGAGACAGAAGACTGAATCAGGACAACAGTCTTCCCTATTCCTATTTGTACCAAATTCCTCCAAAAGACAAACTTATTGCCAAAAGCTGTTGCTTAATATGGTAATACTGAAGCAAATCCAGTTTTGAAGGAGTTTGACAGATCAAAGGCATCACAAATTCATGACACAAATCATTGACCACATGAAAATGCCAGTTGCTGGTTCAAATATGTTTGAAGGAGTTTTTTTTGACAAGTTAGCTTTTCATTGGCAAGATTAAAGACTGCTCAAATATTGCCTGTCTACCAGCTGCCCATATAAAACCAGCATAATAGTATGAGGCCAATATAAACTCTATGTACATGCTGTGGTTATTTTTTGGAAATGTCAGTTGTGTGTCCATTCCTCATCCAGATGAAATTAGCACTCCTGAGCCATTGAACAGCATGCAGATCAGGTATTAGCAATTGTGGAATGAAAGCCTAATTACATTCACTGTAAAAAGGGTATATTAGTAGTTCTCAGCACAGCCAGAATATAGAGAGGATTAATTCAAATCCCTGTAAATCCCAGAGGCCCTTTATCTCATTCTATTATGGAAAATTTAGCAAAGTTGTAATATTACAGAACTTTATTTTTTCTACTTTGAAATTGTCTGGATAGGAATATATATCAATATTATTGTTCACACTTCATAAGCATAACAGTAGAAACTAGACTACAAAACCCTAAATAAATGTAAATCATTCTGATATCTTCATTATCCAAACTATACTTCAAAATATCATTTTATCTAAATGACTTACTAGAGAGGAATTCTTGATCAAATTCTCACTTACTTCAATTGAAAGTTACAAAAAAAAATTGAGAAGAAAAGCTGATCTACTGGATATTCCCTGAAGCGTTTGAAATTTTACTTAACTCAGTCAATGAACAGACTGGAAAATTGTAAATAAATAATTAGCATAAATTAAAAATGGTACACATATATATGTTAAGGCTGAAAATTACTGCCAATTATAAATACTGTGTTTCTTTCAATATTTGCAAGATTAGAAAATGGACAGCACCAATTACTCTTTTTCACAAGTAATCTTTGTGGAAGGAAGAGCTGCTTCAACCAACTTCAGAAGTCAAAGACTGCTGCTTCAGTGCAACTGCTATTTTCCATTCTACTTTCAACCCATTACATGAAACTACTGTAGTTTCTATCATATTAGCTAGACTCCATCTTCTTTTAAATGGAATAAGGCATAATCTTTAGAAGAATTGCCTTCCTTTTCTGCATCATAATAAGAACTGCAACATCAAAGCTCCACCCTTAATTTCTAGTGTTAGCTACTTGAAGTCAAGCCTCCATTTGTTTCCAAGGTAACAGAGAGAAACTCAACTGAAGTCTGTTCCTGGATGTAAAAGTAAGCATTAACAGACTGATGGATATATATGTCTTACTTTCACAGAATATGTGTCAAAAATTAATGATAATACCAAGTCAAATGAAAAAAAAAAAAAAACCAAAAACCAAATAGATTATAAATAAAGGGAACATTTTTGAACAAATAATATATAAAAAAAGTTGCAAATGTTAAGAAACATTACAGCCTTACTTCTGTAAAGAAAGTGAATAATTTAATGAGTTAATTTAGTTATCGCATGATCTTATTTTACAGCAACCATTTAGGATAAACATGATTTCCACTTAAACAGCTTGTTAGTAACATAAATACATTGGACATGCTGGCAAACAGGTCATCACAAAATACTTTCTGATGCATTGTTTGGGGTTAAAGTTGAGAAACATAGGTCACTGCTGAGTGATCATTCTATATTTAAAAGCCTTTTCAAGCATATAGCATATTGCAACATACAGGCAAATGTACAATTTCAATTTGGAGGGAAGCAATAAGATAATTAGCACCAGAATAGAAGCAGGAACATTTTTGTAACCCTTGGGACAGGAGTATTTTCCATAGAACTGACAACTGCAAGTTTCAGCCTAGGCAAATTACCCACAGACACAACTCAGGGAAATAAATATGACTGCAGTTTATTATTTTTTTTTTACTATTTCTGATTTCCATCTTTAACCTTTCTCATCCATTGCTACCTACCATTTTCCTTAATGATTTTCATTATGACTTTACTCAGGTACTAAACTCAACACCAAACTTGCAGTAATTTTCCAAGTTAGCATACTTCAGATATTTCCTTTATTTGAAAACAGCTCTCTCTAGTAAATCATACTCAAAATCCAGCTCAGTCTCCTCTCTCATCCAGACTCTTGCAATCCATATGAAAAAGATTTTAGGAGGCAGCAAATAACACAAATACAAAATGAGATTCTAATTAACAAAAAAATAGAATCCCTTGATTCCAAATAGCTCTGATTTTGTTGTTGTTGTTGTTTGAGATAAAACAAAAAGAAACACAAACCTCCAAGGTGTTTCAGTATTCCCTAGACTGCCAGTACGAGTGATTACTTCTTTACCTGAATTTTTTCTTCCGACATTCGCTATATTTCTTCGTCTGAACTATTGACACTGAAGTAGAAGCTTGAATTTTAGTCAAAACAGTCTGAATTATTCTGTCAGCATTATTTGTTTCTTGGTTAACTCCAGATAAGCAACTTATCCATGTGTCTGCATTCGTGTGAACTGAGCTATACCAATCCACTCACATTTGAAGACACCTAAGGAGAAAAATGATCTTAGCAGGCATTAACCAGTAGAATAAGAGATGTAGATGGCAAGCTGCAACAAGTGGAACAGGTTTCAGAAGAGAAAGATCAGCAAAGCATCCCACTATTCAACTACTACTCTCCCTATTCAAAGATTCATCTCTCAAATCATCTTGATCTTCATCAGTTACTTCCTTTCCCCTCCTTTGAATAAAGAGGAATATTAAAGATCTAAGACTCAAGCATTTATGTCTAAAACTGATTGTGGTGATGTTTGATGGAACTCTTTGGACCTTAAATATCGACACCAGAGGATTATGCTTGAAAATTTCAACTGCAGACAGAAGAATAGGACTTCTATCAGATTGCTGCTGCATTCTAAGTAAAGGCTGGATAAGGAGGCAATACAGCAAACATGCTTAACCAAAAATCTTCAAACCAGAAAAACCTTGTCTGCTAGGAAAGCTTAGCCAAACAAGCATTTCCAGTGAGTCTTTTGATGTTGTTTCACCTCTCCAGAAGATAATGAGCTGCTGCAAAATCTACAAAACTGTTGCCCACCAGTTGAGAAATAGAACTTTCTGGTGGCTCATAAAGGAGAAAAAAAAAGGAAGACTTTGGATGGAGCAGAGGAGGCTTTTAGAAATCAATGCAGAGGGCTGAATAATGTTTTAAGCATGTAGAATAGGGGGATTGGCTTGCCAGATAAAACAAAGGTTCAAATGGCCCTGTTAGTTGCCTCAGACAGATTCAGACAAGTTGTAATGGGTTTTATTGTGGTCAATGAAAAATTTCTGGATACTGACTGGAGGAAAATGAGAAATGACAAATTAGTGGCATAATAAGCTATTGCTGTAAGATAAATGAAAGAGAATGTGGGACTGAAGCCAAGCTGCTCACATGGATTCTGCTTGAAGCTAAATCCTTCTCAAGAGGAACTGTGTGGAAAAAGTCAGATTTAGTTTTCCGTAACAAAGACAGGAACTGAGTTAACAGTAAACTGTAAGAGTATGTACCATTATGAATGGAGTGTCTTTGCGCTTTTTAATTTGTGCACATATTCAGCAATATAAACATTTCCACAAAGTGCCGAGCTGGATCATGATCAGATGGGATTAAACTACCTTGACACTGAAGTTCATAGGAACATGTGTATTCTTGTCAGTACGACATGCAGTTTGCTTGCATGAGAAGACAAAAATGAACAGGTCAGTTTTAACACATTTAGAAGTCCCACTCCAGCTTGACTTCTAAGGGACCAAGCTAAAATGTGTGCCTGTCTGCATTCTTTCCTAATTTACCAAGACCTAAACTGTTTCTGTAGATGTTTTAGGTCTTGCAAACTGTGGTTATAATAAAACAAAAAAATGAGAAGGTCCAAGTGTCATCATGCTTGGGAAACCTGTTAATTCCTGAGGATCCCATGAGCACTGGGCTGTGGTATCATGTTTTCTTTGAGTCAAAATCTGGGATAAGAAAAAGTCAATTCAGTCAATTCAGGACCTTAAAATGACAAAGAGGCACCAGCATTCCCAGAAATACAGACCTTTCCTGAATACTGACAGGACCCAGGATAGTAAGCTAAACCTTTTGCTATCTTTAGGAGGATAGCACACTATCATTTTTCCCTACTTTCATTCACAGAAATCAAGATTGCTTTTTTGAAGGTAATATATAAATACATAAGATTCAAACAGAGTAGGTAAATAACATATGTGTTTCTAAATATTGTATAAATAATGTTCCCCTTCTGTCTCATTTACTGCAACATTTTCTCCCCTTCCCGTCTTCAGCTGAACAGCAGGTAGAACAAAAAGGGAGGGAAATGTTGGTCTACTGATCAAGAAAATCACTCTCTGTTGGCACAGGTGTCTCACATTTGCTGCTTTTTTTTTTTTTTTTTCCTGTGTGAGGCAGTAAAAAACAAAACAAAACTCATTTTACAGCTGGGGATTTCAACTGTAATTTTGTTTACTTATACTTCCTCAGACAATTTATCTTTCTCCTTTCTAATTTTGTATTATTTGTATCACTGTGTCTTCCTCAACTGATAGTTTCACAGGTATTTTCTACTTAGAAGCAAATGTTGCTTAAAAGTATTTCACAAGCCATCTTAATACACAGCTTCAGCTGTGGAAAAAAATACATAAACTAGGAATTGATTGGATTAATTTTTCAAGCAGTTCTAGGAAAAAACACTGACTTCCTAACTTACAAAACAAACTCTAACAGAAAATCAGAATTTTCACTGGAACAGGCTGCCCAGGGAGGTTGTGGAGTCTCCTTCTCTGCAGATATTCAAGACCAGCCTGGACACCCACCTGTGTGACCTGGTGTAGGGAACCTGCTTTGGCAGGGGGTTGGACTCGATGATCTCTGGAGGTCCCTTCCAACCCCTATGATTCTGTGATTCTGTGATTTTATGCAGTATTATGGACAGTTTTAGAGGAAAGTTAAATTTTGCAACTTGGACTGGGCATTTTAGTCACAGCATCCCTTCAGAAATTAGAGAATTTAATCTTTCAAAATGGTATAAATTTTCTGTCAAGTTAAAAGCAAGTCTCCTATTTAACTTAATGATTAAACTGATTTTGAAAGTGTCATTCAAAATATTAGCTAGGTATATTTAAAAATGTTCAATTCAGACATAGTTTCTGTCTGGGAAATTCAGCAGAAAGATGATTCATCGCAAGCACTGGGTGATTTTCTTTGAAATAAGCATATAGCTAATTATGTAAATACTATACTTGTGTAAACCGATAAGTGATCAGAGCTAAGCTTGAGGCCTTTATAATATACATATATGCTGCTTTTATGTTATAAATAGTAAAGCATTTGGGGCTGGCATTAAAATGTCACATTCTCCATCTTATATAAACTTTCAATGTACAGTTTTTCTTAGAAATAGCATTTGGAGCGTGCAAGAAGGAACAACGATGTTCTGTCATTTATACTGTACAGCCCGAATATCAGTCAAGCCTGCTCCACCCAGCGAGGCAGAGAACCACAGTTTCCAGTACCCGAACCAACTCCATCTAGCACTGCATTATCCACAAGCTGCTAGCAGATCTCAAATGAGAAATAAAGGAAATGTAACCAAATACCTATGTTTTAGCATATTAACTTGCTTACAGGAGGAGAGTTTTAGTTAGATCAGATTGCTCAGAAGTTTTGTGATGCATGTTGATATTAACTGTATGAGCTGTTTAGTATTCCTTATCTCCCTAGAACTGGGGCCTGCTATATTCATTTAAGAAAACACCTAGACTCATCAGCTTCAAATTCCCCCATAAGAAAAGTGCTTTACACTGCTTTTCCAGTTGAGATCAGCTCACCTGAAGCTATGACTTGGGAGGTGTGAGGGATGAGTAGAGAGAGGTGCAGTAGAAATGAGAGGATAGTAGGCTGTAGTCTGGTAATGAGAAGAAAGACCAGGCAAAAACCTGGGAAGGAGGTTGTCCACACTTCCATAAGATAAGATTTCAGCTAAAGGTGCCCTCTTTTGTTAATCAGACTTGCTGCTACAAAGAAAAAAGAAAGCACTCTTCCATAATGTCTGCCCCATCTCCCACATCTCCTTCTCTCCTTCTTGATCAGAGACCCAAAGTCTTTCTAGTCGAGCCCAAAATGTATTTTCCAACCATCCAACCTTCAACATTAAAGAAAGGTTTACAGAAGGCAGCTTGTTTGTTTGCCCTGGACTGTGATAGCCTTCATGTGACCTGGGCTTAGTGCAGAGCATGGAACGCCTGTAGTGTGGCTCACTGCTGTGCATGAAACCTGAAACACATTTTCAGTGCTCTCAACTCCAGTAGAGCAGGCCTGAAAGGGATCAGTATCAGGCAGAGTAGATGGCTTTGATTTTAAGGATAAGAAAACCTGAACAAATACATGAATGAAAAAGGAATTCCATGCAGGAACTTAGAGTGTATAATAGATATATTTCACAACTGCTGTTTTCTATTAATTACATACAACATTTCTTTAAAAAAAAAAATTGAAAAAATGCATAGGAAAAACATTTCAAAACAAAAAAAAAAAAAAGCAATCAACAATCAGATGGATGAAGAAGTTTAAATTAATGAAATAGTACATCTATCTTTTCCTTGTCTTCAGTGCTGCATAGGCATAAACCTCAGCTTTTCTTTAAAAACAGTGAATGCTAGTTTCCAAATAAGTTGTAAATCAAACTAGTCCACTCAAATCTGACATAAAAGTAATTTATTTTCAAGTTGTCAAATAAATGAATTTTTAATAAAAAAAGTTACATGTGTTCTTGATATTCTATTACAACAAAATAAGCTTTTTTATTTAACATTTAACTTAAACGTGAAATCTAAAGCATAGCCATACTCAAAAGAGAATTACTGGTTTGGTGGAAAAAAAAAAAAAAAAAAAACCTCATAAGCCTGCCTTAATCAAAACCCAGAATCTGGCAACAAAATGTCATTGTGAAGTGTTTGCTTTATATACTGATGGGAAAAGGTTTGCAATGCTAATATTTCAAAATGAGTAATTTTGTATACTTTCTCAGTGATTAATAAGCTTGCCATTTTTAATTTAAAACATGAAGCACACATTTGTATTCCTAATAACAAGTAGATGGAAGATTCTTTGTGGCTGAAGAAAATAAGTGATATTATTTTTAATGTCATGTTCTCTGATATAGTGAACATCACAATCAAGAATGACAATGCAGAATCTGCCAAATTAAATGGGGAAAACAAGCTAAATCCTTCTGTTTTGACCATGAGATATCTCAGCTTGTGCACAGAGCACATTTCAATTTTCAGTTTTATCTTGGTGCCTTATCTCCTCTTAGCTATTTTGATCCCTGGTAACTGCTTACAATCCTTAGCAAGGGTTATTGTGACAATTTCTACTATCAGAATATTCCTTTGGACAAAACCTGTCTGCTTATCCACTGAGGTTTTCACTCCAAACCTGTTTCCACAGCATTTCTGCACTCACCACCACACCAGGGCTCAGAGATAGAAGTGTCAAGTAGCGTCAGGAAGGGGAAGCACAGTCTGCTTCCAGATGCTTCTCTCTGCTGCTCTGGCAGAAGGAGTGAGCAGGGCTGGCCTGCCAAGCATGGGCAAATCGCCGCTCCTATCTCAAGTGAAATCCTGGCTTCACTGAAACCAATGGCGCAATGCCTGTCTTTGCTTCCGGCACTGCAGTGGTGTCAGGGAAGGACATGGCTGCCTGACAAAGCAGGAAGGATGCTGGACAGAGGAAGCTGAGGCACCATGCATGTTGGTGAGAGAGGCTGTGGAGAAAGTCAGGTGGAGACAGATCTTAGGTCTTTGGTCTCTCCTGATGTGGTATACAAAGATGGATGATATTCACTGCATTACTGAAATTATTTATTGACCAGAGAAGGCAAAACAACATGCTCACCATTTTATCTTTCTTTATAATCTTACGCAATTTATTCTTATGCCTAACCTGAGCCCTGCAACATTTCATCACCATGCTCTTTGTCCCTTTTCACTCCAGCATCTTTCTTATTACATGTCATCCTCATTCATCATGTCATATTTAAAATTTAGACCATAAGATCTTTTGAAACAAGGCCATATCTTATTGAAGCCCCTGGGGAGAGACTGGATCACATCCTTCTTGCATGCAAAATAATAAAATCAATACCAGTTTATTAGTTTCCCTCAAATCCTCTTTCAAGTTATCATTTTGTTTTCCTTGGACAATCTCTTTATGCAGTATTCCTTTCATTTTCAGACTGCAGATCTCTAAGAGAGCAACTGATGAAAACAGCTTGAAGGATCTTTCCCCCAAAATGCATTTTCCATCCTTCATCATTTCAGAAATCATTATATTGCCATTAGCTCTTCTTTGGTGAGATACTACAGAGCTGTTTGCAAGATGCCACCTAGCTAATATCCTCTGCTAGTGACCCACCTCACTATAAGCCCTTGAACAGTTCTGTTTTTGTTCTCTTTAGTTTTAATCCATGGCATGTCTCTCAACACTGCAAGCTTTTTAAAATGCAGAACCCCTCTCTTTTTTTAATTCTCCTTCATTTTGATATGATCAGGATCACAGCCTCAAAAAAATCTGTATTGGAAAGGGATATGAGAGTCATCCTGCCAACAGACTTTGTCCAAAAGCAGGGGGTAGCTGTGCCTACACTAAGTCTTATCTCTTCTCCAGTGGCATGGAGAACTCGATATTCCTTTTTTCTGTGGCAACCTTTTACATACTTGAAGACTGATATTGTACTTGCTAGCTTATCAGCCCTTGCTTTGCCCATCTCCTCTGATTATTTTGCTATGAGGCTTGACAGTTCTGGTTGTTTTTATGTCCTTTTCTTGGTTTGTTTTAGATGTAATTTGTTCTGCACTGTTTCATCATGTTGACTACTTCAGTGCAGACTCATTAGGGCAGATGTCAGCAACCCACCTAGAACACTTTGCTGAGCTGCAGGTTTGCTTCTCAAACCCAAGATTATGTTTACTGCCAGTGATGTTATTGATATCATCTTAAATGTGTGTTTGCCAGTGGAGCCAGATTCCTGTTTATTTGGACCTCATGGAGGGCCAGGAGCTGCACTTTTCCCAAGCTGTCTTCCTTAGGAAGCAGAGCTGTCAGCTCCTAGCACCAGAGCTGCAGCATGGCATCCATAATCTTCCCCTTTTCCACCTCACAGGTTTTGAATAAATTCCAAGCAGAATTTTTCTTATTCCCACCACTGTGACTGCTCTGATATCTTAAAAATAAAGAAAAACAGATGCTTGCAAGCCACAGCATGGACTGACAAACTTGGTATGCATAATAACAATATTTTAACACATTAATTCACAGATATTCTGCAACCCTTAAAATACATCAGCATTTGAAAATAAACTCAGAGGAAACTAGGAGCCTTTGGTGTTTTCAGTACCCCTACAGGACTGCCCTACTATAAAAAGCCAGGGAAAAGGCTGCACAGACATTTACAGGAGAAATGAAATATTATAGGGTAGCTCAGGCAAAGATGCTATAGCCGGAAGGGTTTTGGGTAAAGTTTTCTTGTTATTTGTTCATTATTAGTCCCTAAACTAACAATGAACTGCAAGGATGGCAGATTTACAGATAACCTCAGTCACGTGAGTTTTTGCCACATCTAATAAATTCTCCCTCACCTACTCATTTGGTATATCATTAAATATAAATTTGATGGTAGTTCTCAGCAACTTCACAAGTGAACAGAAATTAAAATGAGATATTATTTAAATGAATAGAAAGGATCAGTAAAACTGTTCTGAGAATTCTTGAATAATGTACATCAACTACTGTTGCCTAAAGTTGCTGATTTTATAGGAAACTATTTTGAAATGGAAGCTAGTTTAACTACAAAAGAGAGAAACCTTTTATTTTCAAAACTTCAAAATCATTAATTTCCTTGATATTTCTTCTGCAAAGTTCAGCTTTTTTAAAGCTCTCGTGTTTAATATGCATCAATGCTATAATTTACTCCAATTGATTCTGAAATAAATCACAGAATAAACTACTTTTAGTAACGAAAACTTCAAGACTTTAATTAAACATGCCACTTTGCATGAAATGATAAATCAAAATCAGAGATTTTCATGCATCCATACAAAAGAAAAAATAATCAAAGGTAGACAAAATACTTTAATAATTTATCCAACTTGGATTTTCTAGATTTTTACTTTTCTTTTAGACTTCTGACATTAATTTGTTTTTTCTTTTAATGTTGAAGCTCTTAAGATGAAAAGTATCAGCATCTAATTTTGAAACCTTTTGGACAGTTGAAACATACTGAATATCAATTTTTATTTGCACCAAATTTACTGAAAATAGTATGTTCTCTGTACTTTTCACTTCCTTACAAATAATGTATTTAAATATGCAGGTCACTCCAAAAGTAATGCTTCCTGTGTGTTTCCATAGAAACTACAACAGATACAAAGAGCACAATAATACAATTTAATAGATCAAATTCTCAACCACAAAACACTACTTTTCAACAGTCACCATCATTAGCAATGCATTTTTGCCAGTGATCAACAAGAACGAGCGTGCTGCACTTGTAAAAATATGTACCAGTGGACATTACCACTATTGCTGTCACCACTGCTGAAATGCACCACGCAACACCAAAGTGTGCTCACATCCATTGTTTGGTCTCCATCTCAACATTCAACAAGCATCAATGAATGTCAATGAGTGCCATCTTTTTCCATGTGGAGGAATTCAATGATGCACCTTTGCTTCATATGCACTTCCATGTCAGACGCCATTCTGTCACGCTGCCTCTCTGCTGTCAGCTGTCACACAGCAACAAAATGGAACAGAATACTCTCGGGAAGGTTCAACCTCTGCTGTCACACCACCAACATCTGCTTATGACTTTCTGAGCCAACATAATAAAATAGGAGGCATTATTTTCAGAGAATCCCTCGTATAAGAACAAAAATAAAACCAAGTACCAAAAGATACATTTTTCATTGAAAAAATTTCTTTCTGTCTCAAGTTAAAAAACAAAACAATAGTAACAGTTCCCTGAGAACATAACACAAAAGGAGGAATGTAAAGGCCAGTAGAGGGTAAGAAAAGAAGAAATTAGACTGTTGGGAAGAAGCAGCAATTGGCAATCCAAAAATTGTATTCTTTTCCCATTTAGTCAGGTTAGCACTAATATAAAAGGTCAACTTGTTTATTTTCTGAGGATCTTTCCCATGTCATGCTGATGTGTTTACATTTTACACAAATTAATATGTGACTGATAGGCTAGATGGCTAATGGAATACATGTTTAACAATGTTAAAGCTCAGCATCACTTAAGAGTGTTAAATTAGGTACCATAACCTCCCCTGCCACACAGGCTGCCAGTGTCAGAGACAACATACTTTCCAAATGAGTTGACTAGGAAAAAAGTGTCTCACTCTAGGAGAAGATTCCCAGAAAAGAGGCTGCCTCATACAGACATATCCTCCGCATTTCACAGAAGTGGTGCCAGACAGTTACCTTGTGCAAAGGGCTGCACAGGAACAGTGTAATACATCACTCACAGCTCCTGTGTCCTTACAAACCCAGCAAGCTTATCCAAGAAGAGATACTTGTAGCAGTTGCCAGTGGAATCAATAGACTGAAATTAATCATCTGCAGACTGAGCTCAATAGGAGGCAATGCGTGCTGGAGTAAGGGAAAGCACAAGACAGTCACACTTTTTATCTTCCTCAGGATTGTTTTTGACAGTCTCATAGCCAACATAATTTAAGAACTCCATAACACATAGTTTTCAGCTGTGCCAAGCTCAAACCACCACTTCTGGGTGTTTGCTTAAGACAAGGGCCACCAGAGGACACTCTTTTCTCCTGAGTGCAGAGAGAAGGGAGGAGACTCTCCTATGTCCATTCTCCCACACGGGGACACTCTTATGGTTCCAAGAAAAGCATGAAGGAAAGGTCTGCAAGAAAGATGAATAAAACCTGGGTCTGGTTTCATCATAGTCTCCTTGTCCGATCTTGACCCAGCTTTGTACCTAGTGACTAACTTTACCATCTGCTCAACATCACAGAAGTACTATGAGGATAAATAAACTACGAGTAGGAGGTATCAAGCTACTATAGTGATGAATGCAATATAGTATGTCAGCATATCAAAATGAAAGTGTAATTGTAGTTCATGCTACATTCTTCTGCAATGGTGATAGGAAAAAAAAGGCAGCACGTCCTTTAGGGCATGATAATAGCCACAGAACTTATTTTCAAAGAAAGCTGAGAAGATCTAAGATGTATAAGAGATACTGATTTTAATTAGTGATAAATTTACTCAAGTTCAATTTCCTGCACCAGTTGCTGTTTGTATATATAAAATGAAATAGCTTTAGCAACACAAATATAAATTAATCCATAGTCTGTTCAGAAAGCACCAGCTAGATACTCAGCTGTGCTGTACTTGGCTGCAAGATCTTCTGAGTAAGACAAAATAAGAAACTGAATACAAGTCTCCAGTATTCCACATCAACTACTTCTATCGTTTGGGTAATTTTAAGAAATACCATTTTGTCTTTTTCCTCAACAAAGTAATTCTCTTTGAAATCATATCTTTGTGTCTCTTGTATCCTGATGAGCTCAGATGAGAGCTTTTATTTTTCCTGTTGTAAAAAGCACAGCAAAGGCACCTTTTAATCTGCTAGACAAGTAGTAACCCTTTTGTATCCTTAACAGCTTTTTGAATTTGTCTGTACATCACCCACCACAGCAGTTTTTCATTTCTCTCTTTTACTGAGAGTATCTTGATTGTTGTGGTATTTTGCTGTTGTGAACACTAACAGCCATCTCTTAATATGTCCTCATGTTTTAACATTCTATGGCTATTGTCATGTAAAAAAAAATACACGTAAGGAGAGGCTGCTAAATTCTGCAGATGAATTTGAAGATAGACAGTCGTGGATAAAAGCTTATTCCAATCCATGCCTCAATATACTTA
>JACDJE010000495.1:238437-273927 GCA_016647715.1 Pavo muticus | reverse complement strand
TTTTTTTTTTTTTTTTTTTTTTTTTTTTTTTTTTTTTTTTTTTTTTTTTTTTTTTTTTTAATTTTAGCTGTTTCTCTAGTTTCTTGTTTATTCACAGTAACAATGAGATGATTATTGGAAACTAATGGAAAATTTAAGTATGTATTCATTTTATTTCTTGTGCCCTGACCTGTGTAGAGACTTTCCAAACACATATCACCCCTGGATATTGCAAATTTTACTTTTTTGCCATCAAACAGATAGTTTGCTGGAAGAATAGCAAGTTATCCTTACTGGTACCCAAAGCTGAACAATAATTGCCTAAATAAAAAGTTGTAAGTCCAACTTGGCCACAATCAAAGGAATTATTCCAATGCCTCAACACTCATTCCTTGAACTTAATATGTCTGACTTCCACCATGAGAATGCTACCTTGGCCCAGTGTAATTGAATTACAAAGAGATTTGCTTTGAGCTTCTTGCTTTTTTCCTGCAAACTTGTGTCTGTACAGGTAGTTCAAAACAACAGTTTTGAGAGAGCACAACTTTCACAAAATAACAATTTCTGCTGATTTTCACTAGTATGAATGTATATATTCTCTTTGTGGGATAAAGCTCCTAAATTACATTCCTTTTTTTCAGAGTATTGACTACTATAATACTCCTTTAATGTTTTGTATTTGTAGAAACCTTATAATTTTCAAGAAGGATTAGGTAAAAAATTAATTTCTTCTAAGAACAACAAAGAATAAAGAACTTTTTTATTTTTTCCAAACCCACACTTCCATTTGAAAAAGAGCTTAGTCCACAATGTCAGGAAACACCCAGTCCCTCAACAGAAATCTAGATAGCAGCATGAAGCCTGCCACTCCAATGTTTATTCATACTTCCAGGCACCCAGCAGGTGGTGAAAGTCTTAAAGCATCTAAGTAAACAAAGGGGGTATTTAAATTACCATTTCATGTAATCTCTCAGTTTGGCAATTTTCTGTTTAATCTTTAAAAGCTGACAGCACTTTAAAAACACTGTGCTTTTTTTTCTTCTTTTCCTGTCAGATTACTTATCAATAATTACAACTAACATGTCCTTCTCACATTTTGCATTCCAAACTGCAGGTATGCATCCATAGACCTTGATCAGAGAAGGGATCTTCATTAGTAGCAACGATTTCAACTCTATCTGAATTATCCCTTCTACACCACACAAAACTGGAGCAAACTGTACTCCAACAAAATACATAAAACATGTCTATCTGTGATAGATCACATAGTAAGTGATGTGACAGACTGAAAATGATGTATGCTTCAACTAACAGCTGATCTTTCTTTGCTCACAAAGCTTGGTGGTTTTTTTTATCTTTCTTGTAATTTTTAGAAGCATTATTCCTATATGCTAGACAAAGGAAAACAAATATAAGTATGATGGGGTAGGCTGAAATGTGTTAGGAGCTTTTATACTTCACTGTAAGCGTAATTGAAACAAGATTGCTAATGATACATATAGGGTGCTCCAGAAGAAATCCCTAGCGTTCATTCCCATGAAAATTACAACAGATACAAATTACACAATAACATTATTTGATAGAGCAAATTCTCCTACAAAACACTTTCTCATCATAGCCACCACCATAAGCTCACAAGAATCTGCACCAGCAGAGGTGACCCTCTTTCACAGCTGCTATGATAACATCGTTGCTAGGAAAATGTTGCCCATGCAGTCCATCTTTCATCAGATGGAAGTCAGAAGGCGCCAAATATGGATTATACAGTGGTTGTGGTCAGACATTTCAGCCAAGATTGGCAATGTGCTCCATGGTCTTCAAACTTGTATAGCACCTGACATCTGGCCTGATCATGAAAGTTTGAGCCTTCAGCTTAGTCTGCATCTCAATGTAGTGGTCAGAGTTTGTGATCTGTCCAGGTTCCAGGAAATCCAGAAGGATCATGCCCTTCCTATCCCAAAGACTATGTACATAACTTTACACACCGAGGGCTGCGTCTTGAACTTTTTCTTCAGTGGGGTATTTGCATGTCACCACTCCATGCACATTCATTTTTACTCTGGCTTATAGTGGTGACACCACATCTCGTCACCAGTAATGATGTGAGCCAGGAAACTGTTACTTTCAGTCTCATATTGGTTCAGTAGGCCCTGACAAACTTGCATATGGTGTTTTTTCTGTTTCTGCGTGAGCATTTGTGGGACCAACCTGGTGCAAACTTTGCAATATTCCAACATTGCCACCATCATTTCCAATATCTTGAAGATAACATTCAGCTCCATATACAGTTCCCTGGTTGTAATTCACTGATTCCCTGCATTAGAAATAGTGTGGCCAGCAGGAGCAGGGAGGTAATCATTCCCCTGTACTCAGCACTGGTGAGGCCGCATCTTGAGTATTCTTTTCAGTTTTGTCCCCTCACTTCAAGAAAAACATTGAGGCCTTGGAACGTGTCCAGAGAAGAGCAACGAAACAGGTGAGGGGTCTGGAGCACAAGTCTTATGAGGAGCGGCTGAGGGACCTGCGATTGTTTAGTCTGGAGAAGAGGAGGCTCAGAGGAAACCTCATTGCACTCTACAACTTCCTGAAGGGAGGTTGTGATGAGGACGGGTTTGGCCTCTTCTCCCAGGCAACAAACAGGACCCGAGCAAATGGCCGCAAGTTGTACCAGAGGAGGTTTAGATTAGACATAAGGAAAATCTTTTTCTCTCAGAGAGTGGTCAGACACTGGAATGGCCTGCCCAGGGAGGTGGTGGAGTCACCATCCCTGGCAGTGTTCAAGAGGTGTCTGGATGAGGAGCTACGAGATATGGCT
This sequence comes from Pavo muticus, assembly GCA_016647715.1. Classification (NCBI taxonomy): domain Eukaryota; kingdom Metazoa; phylum Chordata; class Aves; order Galliformes; family Phasianidae; genus Pavo; species Pavo muticus. The sequence continues at coordinate 271,133 of JACDJE010000495.1, read as the reverse complement.
TAGTGGCTTGTGGTAGCAACAGTAATGGGAGGACAGTTGGACTAGATGATCTTGCTGGTCTTTTCCAACCTTGTGATTCTGTGATTCTATGATTCTATGATTTGCGAAGATGACTTGACAATGTCACTCTTCTTTTTGTAGTGTGACAGCTGTGCACGTCTGTTGAGAATATGGTTTGTCTTTCACATCGCTGTCACCACTACTGAAATGCACCACCCACCACAGATCTACTGCTTAGTCTCCATAAATATTCAGCAAGCATCAGTGAATGTCAGTGGGTGCAATTTTTTTCCAGGTGGAAGAATGAAATGATACCACTTTGCTTCATATACACTTCCATGTCAGATGCCAATCTGTCAGACTTCCCCTCTGCTGCCATCTGTCACATGGCAACAAAATGTAATGGAATATTTGTGGGAAGGTTCAGCTTCTACTGCCATACCACCAACATCCACCTTGGACATCATGGGCCAACATAAATAGGAGGCATTATTTTCAGAGCAGTCCCTGCAGTATGAACAGCAGAATGTCTATGGATAATGAGGGAACAGCAACCTAACATGGTTTCATGTGATGATTTTATGGACAGAACTCAGCTTACCAGGTGAATACTTTGGAGCTATGACTACTCACTAGCTACATCTTCCTTCTCAGCACTGTACCAGGCAAAACAAGTCTTCAGCTGTAGTCACCAAGTACTGGCAGCAATTTAAATGAAGACAGTTTAAAAATAGATTACAGCTGGTAATTTTTACATGTGGGCTGTTTTGGTTCTCTGGGGTATGTTTATGAGAGCTATGCCAAATTTCAAGTCAGCCAGGTGGGTAACATGGGCTATCAGTGGCTATCCATGGTTTAGCCTACTGGCCCACAGCTGCAGTTAACTTTTTAGCTTTCTGCCTTGTGTAACAGGATGCGGAAAAATATTGCAAACTGTCAAATTGTTTCTGCAGAGATTAAAGAATATGTAGAATCTTGACTATACTACTGCATTTGGTTGTTTAGCGCTAATGCATACTCTATACTCCCTAAGACATACTCGTATTGCAGGCAACATGCTTTTTCAGAAGAAGAAAAAGAAAGTTTATATAAAGATTTAGCAAAACATTTAAGAAGCTTTTCTTAAACTTATGCAATTGAAGAAATACCCTGAAAAAAAAAAGTCCAGATATGTAGTTATGCATTTTATATTAAAAATATATGTTTAATAAAACTTATTATAAAAGTTCCTATTAAACAAGACAAAACTGAAAACCACTTTGAAAATTAAATGCAACATTTTGAGTCACCCCAATTATGATGTTTACATTATGATCACTTTGGGAGTGAATCCAACATTTTTGTTGCCTTTTAAAACTTAACGGAAGAGTATGTAAATCAAATATTTTTAGCCTCTTTTATACCTCTGATTAATCCTTCTAGAACATTTTGAATAAAAAGACAGAAGAGACAAAGCATGATGCTTTTCGAATCATGCAATTTTGCCCAGGGGAGTTATAGATTCCACATACAACTGAAGGATAGACTGGCATACTGATATTTAACTTATTTAGAAATTTCTTTGGCTAAACAAAGTATTTTAGTCTCCAGTGCTCTCTTTGTAGTGCTTTCTTAGACTTCTTTCAGTAACAGACAAACCTGTTCTCTGCCTTCAGCACAAACTCTCACAACTAAGGTACATTCCACCTCGCTTAGTTTAATGAATAACACTTAAGAAAGTGTTAGTGCTCTCATTAATTCTCATATGTTTTGTAGTAAAAGAACTAACCGTCAAGATTCATTAACTGCACAAAATGTCCTCGGAAAGAAGATAGCTGGAGTTACAATTATTACACTGGTGATGCGGAAATTGTTAACATGGTGGAATCTTCTTTATGAATTATTATCACATATAAGATGCCACTAATTATTAGTTAGAATGTCTTTGGCTCTGACAATTCATAGCATTTCACAGTAGCACAGTAAAATACTTCAGAACATGACTAAGTAATGGACTAATGACACCACATTTACCAAAATAAAATCCCTACAGAGGGATCTGGACAGGCTGGATAGCTGGGCTGAAGCCAATGGGATGAGGTACAACAAGACCAAATGCTGGGTCCTGCACTTTGGCCACAACAACCCCAGGCAATGCTACAGGCTTGGGGCAGAGTGGCTGGAAGACTGTGTAGAGGAAACGGACCTGGAGGTATTGATTGATGCTCGGCTGAACATGAGCCAACAGTGTGCCCAGGTGGCCAAGAAGGCCAATGGCATCCTGGCTTGCAACAGAAACAGTGTTGCCAGCAGGAATAGGGAACTAATTGTCCCCCTGTACTCAGTACAGGTGAGGCCGCGCCTCAAGTACTGTGTCCAGTTTTGGGTCCCTCACTGCAAGAAAGACATTGAGGCCCTGGAGCGTGTTAAAAAAAGGGCAACAAATCTGGTGAGGGGTCTGGAGCACAGGCCTTATGAGGAGCAGCTGAAGGAGCTGAAATTGTTCGGTCTGGAGGAGGCTCAGGGGAGACCTTATTGCTCTCTATAACTGCCTGAAGGGAGGTTGTAGTGAGCTGGGGGTCGGCCTCTTCTCTCATGTAACTAGTGATAGGACTAGAGGGAATGGCTTCAAGCTGTGCCAGGGGAGATTCAGGCTCGACTTTAGGAAATACTACTTCTCTGAAAGAGTGGTCTCTGGCACTGGAATGGGCTGCCCAGGGAGGTAGTGGAGTCACCGACCCTGGAGGTGTTCAAGGAACATTTGGACGTTGTGTTGCGGGACATGGTCTAGTGAGAACTATTGGTGATGGGTGGATGGTTGGAGTGGGTGATCTTGTGGGTCTTTTCCAACCTTGGTGATGCTATGATTCTATGATTCTATGAAAAATAGCAACATATTTACTGTTACATACACTAAAACAATACAGCAGATATGTTACATAATGGATTCAACAAACTACACATTGTTCATAGTGAAAGATTGAGCTATAGCTGAATTCTTTAGACAGTGTATAAAAATACAAATAAAAGCTTTATATCCACAAATTAAAATCATGTATTTCCTATTTTATGTTGGATACAATATAAAAATATTGGACGTTTTAGACACTGAACATTTTATTAGAGTTGTGTTTCTGACATTAAAACAGGTCTTAGCGTGAATGTGTCAGAGAGGCTTTCCAGTTGGTGGAAGATAAAGAAAAAAAGCAACAGCAGAAATTTTCAGATAGTTAAAACTATGCTTTATACAATATTCTAGAAACCATATAACACCTGTTTATGTTTGTGGGTTTTATAGAATATTATGCATTAGTTATTTCTGAGATATGGTAATAGGTGTGAACCAGACTGATGCATTGGAATGATGTTAATGCAGCATCTCTCTTCAACTTGAATCATCTACTAAGAGACTATTTCCCATCAGAATACCAAGTAACCTCTCCAGATTTCCATGTTTTAGTCCAGTAAAGCCATCTGATATCAGATCAGATATCTTTATGGAAAGAGAGCTACCACTGTTCTGGAAATTACTGGCACCTGAAAAGCAGGTATGGTTTGCATAGGAACTCTATAATTTCAGGAGAGCAAAATCAGAAGCACTTCTCTTGCATTAGCTTTAAAAGCAACTTATTAAAATCTTGTCCTTACTTAAAATGTCAGAATTCTAACGGATACTGCTTCTCTCTTTTCGACCATATGATTTGCCTTATGATGAAAAATTCAAACTAATAATGATATGACAGCATATTAATTTATGTTATGATATAATAGACCCATTTCAGCCATTAAATTACTAGCAAACTTAATAAGATTTTTTTTCCAACATTCATGTATTCATTTCTAAAGCACTAATGAGCTTTCAAAAGAGAAAAACAACAATGATCATTGATTAACAGAAAGCTTCATCCATGTAAGTTTTATTGCCCAGCATCTGTAGCTTATATGGTGATGTTATTCTTTTAACACAGGACCTTTATGTTACACCAAGTAAAAGCCCAGAACTAATAAACCGTATCACCTTGGTACATCTACCTGCTGCCAACTGTGAATATTTAACTGCAACTTGTAAGATTTTGTATGTATATATTTTAACATATCACAGTATGTATATATACGTGTATATATTTTTAGTTGCACACAAAGTGGTTTTTTACTTATTATTCCTCAGGGGTCAGTGCTGGGTCCAGTCTTGTTCAACATCTTCATCAGTGACCTTGATGAGGGGATAGTGGCCACCCTCAGCAAGTTTGCTGATGGTACAAAGTTGGGAGGATTGGCTGACACACCTGAAGGCTGTGCTGCCATTCAGCGAGACCTGGACAGGCTGGAGAGCTGGGCGGTAAGAAACCAGATGAGGTTTAACAAAAGCAAGTGTAGAGTCTTGCACCTAGGAATAATTGCATGCACCGGTACAGGTTGGGGGATGACCTGCTGGAGAGGAGCTCTGCAGAGAAGGACCTGGTGTTCTGCTGGCCAACGGTTGGCCATGAGCCAGCAGTGTGCCCGGGTGGCCAAAAAGGCCAATGGCATTCTGGGGTACATTAAAAAGAGCGTGGCCAGCAGGTCGAGGGAGGTGATCCTCCCCCTCTATTCTGCCCTGGTAAGGCCTCATCTGGAGTACTGTGTCCAGTTCTGGGCTCCCCGGTACAAAAAAGACAGGGATCTCTTGGAAAGAGTCCAGCGGAGGGCCACAAAGATGGTGAAGGGCCTGGAGCATCTCCCCTATGAAGAAAGGCTAAGTGAAATGGGTCTGCTTAGCCCTGAGAAAAGAAGACTGAGAGGGGACCTGATCCAGGTCTATAAATGTCTAAGGTGTGGGGGGCAAAGTGGCGAGGCCAGACTCTTTTCAGCAGTATGTGGAGACAGAACAAGGGGAAACCAGAAACTAGAGCATAGGAAGTTCTGCACAAATGTGAGCAAGAACTTCTTTACGGTGAGGGTGACAGAGCACTGGAACAGGCTGCCCAGGGAGGTTGTGAAGTCTCCTTCTCTGGATATATTCAAGACCCGCCTGGACACCCACCTGTGCGACCTGGTGTAGGGAACCTGCTTTGGCAGGGGGGTTGGACTCGATGATCTCTGGAGGTCCCTTCCAACCCCTATGATTCTGTGATTCTGTGTGATTTTGTGTGATTCTGTGATTGGATATAAAATCCATTATTCTTATTTCAAAAGGCCATCCATCTTACTACCAACTGTAAAAGATGCATCGTCTGATGGTCAGTGGTTGGACTAGAGGATCTTAACGGTCTTTTCCAGCCTTAGTGATTCTGTAAGTCTATTGTGTGATTAAGATTTTCTTTTTGGGGGGTTGAGTGTGGGGATTCTTGTAATGTATAGCTTACCACAAAAACACCTTCTTAGTATGCTTTTAATTAATGTGTATTATATACAGGAATTAATCCCAGTTTAAAGGAACAGGGTTTCAATAGGTTACTCACAAAATTTCAAAACAACTATTTTATGAAGTATATTTAAAAATTAATTGGCATCACAGGCAAAGCATAATAGTGTACAGCAGGAGGGAAAGCACAAGGAAACATGGCATTTTAATCTCATACACTTTGACCGCAAGGGGCTCAGAGAACCAAAACAAGCATTGGCCTTTCCATTTCTTAAGTCATGAGTGATGCAGTGATGAGACTGCATCCTTAATGTGTTTTCCTCACAAATGAAATATGGATGAGAAACAAAGTAAGAGGGAATAATTATTGTAAGTTAGCATATGACCAATAATTACAGATTTATCTGAAACTAGAAATGCTCAGTTCATTTAATTTGCAGTGGAGAGTCTAAGAGGACATTTCTTTTCGTTGTATACATTTAATAAAATCTGGATAAAAGATGTCTACACTACAGTCCTATGGAAAGCATTTCCTTAGAGATGACTGTTAGTTTTAAAAAGATTCAGAATGTACTGGATTATTTTGAATAACGAGTTCATGGCCGTGAACAGTTGCAACAAATTACTTTTAATTTATTATATATGGCATCATTATGTTATACAGAGAATAAGATATTATTTATCTTAATACATCATGTATCATACCCCTTAATAATAACTCTTTATCTCAGGCTTTATAAAATCTGATTTACGTTTGAGCAAGCAAACTAAGAGCGGTCAGATATGGCCAGTCCTGTAATACCATGCTGTCAGTAAAACAATGACAGAAGGCGCACATATTTCTGTACTGAGGAGTGCAAAAGTAGTAATAAAGAAACAGATATATGTCAGCTAAAGATGCTTTCAAGAAAGCTACATCAAACAAATGGTTCTACTTTGTGCCTGAATTGCTTGCAAAACCCATGGTATCTGAAGTCTCAAACTCATCAGTCAGTGAAGTCTGCTGATTACAAGATGAGAATCAAAGTCTTAAGATCCCGAATTACTTCTTGATATTGAAGTGGAGGATGAACTCTGACACGATGTAACTTTGCCCGCATTGCGTGCTACTGAAATATAGTAGCAAAAATTTAGAATTGATGTAACAACATTTCCTGAGCTTGATGCAAATGTCTGGTTTGTCACTTAAAAAGACTCCAAAAATCTTAACATAAATCTAATCTAAAATCACATTTGTAAAATGAAATTCCTGCATATAATACTTCTCTGCCTAGATTAGCCATGACCTTTCTTCATCCAATGACTTTCTTAACGTGATGGACATTGATCTGCAGCACAAAATTGAAGAGAAGGCATTTAGAATTTGAAAATACAAATTAGGCTAATTCAGATGTGGTGCTAAAGTAAGGTGTGCAATTTAATTTTGATAATTCTGTCAAAACATTATTCAGTTGTAACTGTACCTTCCTAAATGTGGGATGATAATTTCCTTTATGGGAAATCACTCAGAAAGGTTTCTAGGGAAACCAGGCAAGCACACCAAACTAATATCAGGTTTTGTATGACAGTGAATGCCACACAAGGAGAGATGGAAGAGAATTTTCAAGGGAAAATGCTGTAAATGTGAATAAAGATAAATCTGGATTTAAACACTGACACTGTGGGAGAATTCTCTTCTTCTTGAGATATCTCACTACATGAGTGCATGAACATGAGCATGAACAGCACCATGTGGGAGAGAACTTATTTGGAGAAATCCAAATGTAATGGAAGGAAGGCGAGAAAAGGAAAGTGTAGATTATTTTAATGGCAAATACTTCTAGAATGGGCAAAGTAAATGAAATTAGAGGGAACTCAACACTGCCATAATGACAGATTCTTTCATGGATTGACTACAGTCAACTAAAAATATGAACAACTCCTTGCAAGGAGACTGAAGTGGTTTCTTTTTTCATATACAATGCATGTCCAGCCTGAATGCTGTTAAAAATCAGATTCTCAAATAGAGAAAAGACCAGACAAGGAGAGAGGACACATGCCTAGATTTTTGATTTTTCAAACATCACTTGAGTGCTTCTACCACAGGATCAAATGTCTCTAATTAAATGTTCCTCAGCTGAGGTTGTTCCTTGCCTTCCTGGAAAGGATTCCCCCTGGAGATAAACTGGAAAAATCAACTTGCAGAGACAGGAGAGCACGGAAGGATTACATGTCAAGGACCAGAGTGGGTTCAGGTGGGTGGGAGGGCACTGAGCAGGATAGAAAGTGACATGCGATTTAGGGCACAGATGCAGCATCTTTTTAAGAGAAAATTAGAAAGAAAAAAAGAAGAAGAAGAAGCAAGTCTAGAGGCATGAGGATAATTTGCCCCAGATGAAGGCAGGGAGAAGGTATAAGGACAGTCTGGCTTGCTGGGAACTGGAAGTAAAGCAGGTGACAGCACACCCTGCTACTAAGGAAGGTGCTAAGTAAGTGAATAATAAAGAACCCTCTCCCAGCAACTGAGCATCTCCTACAAAAGAAAAAGAGAACAACTGATGTAGATGTCTATGATTACTTTAGAGGCAAGATTCCCAGGGAGAATCAGTGCCTTTTATTAGATCATCTCATATTGTTTAGAAAAGTCACACTTCTGGTGAGCACAGACATTCCCTCAGGCATCTACTTCGGCAACCATATTAGGGGCCAGGAGGGACTGTGCCCACAGTGCGAGGCTCTGCACTCAATTTCTACCCTCCTGCCAGACTTTCCTCCAATTGAAATCAAGGTGTAGGAATGGGAAGCATCTGGTGTGGATGTTGTACTTCCAAATAAAATAACCCCAGGGTACAGCTTTCGGGTTATAGTAACTGGGACAATCTCTCTCTGGCCCCTTAGGTATAACATAGCCTGTGATTGTGTAGGTATCTTATCACATCTTAAACAGATATCATACCATACTATAAATTTTACTAGGTTCACATTTTTCAAAGCTATTTCAGAGACTAGGCTCATATTGTTAGGATTTAAATAACCAAATATCAAGTTTTAACTCCAAGGTAAGTTCTTCCAGTTTCTTTTCAAAAGAATGTTTCATGATTAATAGAAATATATTGCTTTTTATAGGACTTTGATCTTTTGTTCTGCTGGGATTAATACCCAGTTACATTTCAGGCTCCATATCAGGAGGCTTTGGTGACAGCACTCCTCTACTTTTAATATATTTTTGTTAAGCTGGACATCTTTCAACTAGTGTGATGCATCAAAAATCACTATTAATATCATTACTGATATCTTAAGAGCACACACTTCTTTAATTTACAATATTAGGTATCTCTTCTTTCATGATAGATTATATACATTATTTTGTTTACCACTGCTTGAATATTTTTACATGTCATTTGGATTACTCTATTACACAGAATAGAGATAAATGCAAAAATAAAGGGACTGCATATTAAACAAATTATTCCATTTATAAACCATTTCATCACAGACCATAAATAGAAATGGAACAAAATAGTAGCTGCACCACACTTCCTGAAAATATTCACTTATTAATCACAGACAGCTTTTAACTTCTTTATCTTGTGGTATGTTGACTAGCAACCTACTTTTTTGGAAGTCCTAGCTGATTCGGAAGTAGAATTATTTTACAAATTACCAGGATACACTTCATAATGCTCAGGAGATCTTTACCCAGCAATCTCTCCATGCAGGTAGCAAACAAAAGGTTAAATGCTTTGGGTGCAAACACCTGCGGGGTCTTAAATATGCTTTTATAAACAGGGAGAACATGTACCCTTCACCTGATCTCTGCAGTGACTGAATCCCTTATCAGACTCTCCACCTTAAAGGCAGGCAACAGAAGACGTTTTGCTGTTACATACGAGAACATCTGGTTAAAATAAATAAATAAATAAATAAATAAAGAAGCTTCCGTGTTTGTTGTTAGCCTTCACCAGGAAACAAAACAGAACAAAACAAAACAAGCTTTCCCCTCTAAATTTCACCAAAAGAGAATCACTGTTTGTCAACCCATGTGCAGAAGGAAGGGAGAGAGATTTATTTGGATCTAACAAAGAAAGAAAGAAATTACCTATTTTCCTGCCTACAAATCAAGCCTTCATGATTTGTGTCTTAAGTAAAATATACAACCTTATTCAAAGACTTTTTAATATATATTTATCTTTTCGAAAGCCTTATTTTTTTTCTCTCTATCACAAACATATATACACTGATGATTAATGAATACCTAAGCACTGGGTGATTTAACATCACGTGGGCATAGGAGAGGAGAAATTAACGTAAATCGTAAACAAAGTACTAAGTTCCCTCCGTAAAAAAGCCCTTAGGCAAAAACAATCCGCACTTTAACTAGAAGGCAGATGCTAAAGATTCACCTATTTTCCATCTTTTCATCATTGCCGGAATGGTTCTGTAGTTATAAGGAGCAGGCCACTAAGCCAGATCCTGCTGTTCAAGAAATATGTTTCACAGCCAGGTAATTGCTTTTCTCAGAATGTTGTACTAGAAGGAGGAGAAAGGGAAAAAAAAAACAACTGTAATGAAATAGACTGCTTTAAGAGGATCCTGTCAGAAAATCTGTTGGGGAGCATTATTTTATTGTGCGTAATAATCAGTGTAACTGCACATTATTTGCAATAAAAAAGTGAACTTTCAACAGCATTAGACCATAAGCAATATTGCAGATTATAATGTACCATAAAGTTCAATAATATCACATGGAAATGAAAGAATGCTATAAAAATATAATCAAATCACTGAATATGCACACGTTTGAAACAAATGTATGTACAGTATACTTATATTTATATAAAACTAATTATTAACTTATTTCATTTCTTTTTCTTTTTTTTTTTACATTTTATTCTTCATCATGTGTCAAAGAGGGTTTCTGTAACAATATTTCACTACGGTACACTTCCAAATGTTTACAAAAGCCTAGATATTGATGTTAAAAAGGAACAGATAAGGCACACAACAGTTTCAGTGAAACAAGCAAAATTAACATATTTTTTCTGCCCTTCAGATGTGCACCACATCTCAGCAGGCAGAACCACAATATCACTTGAAGGAACAAGATGCAACTGGTTGGTGTGCTCTGCAAAACCCAATTTATAACAGTGCTCCAGTTAGCAGGTGGACTTTGAAGGAACAGAACTTCATCAGACTCCTCTGTGAGTAAACAAATAGGTATGTCATCTGCCTATTTGTTTGATATTCTTTAAAATTATAGGTCAAATCTTGTACATTGTCAAATCAATTATTTATCCTTCTTGAAAAAAAATTCTGATTGAGAGGTAGGAATTTTTTCTGTCTTATACTTTATTGTATTGACTGTATTGGTGTCTGTTTTAAAATTACGGATTTATAGGTGCAGAAATACGTCAAAAAAACTGAGGCTTACTCTAGTGCCCTTGTTAGAAAACTTAAGATTGCCACACAACATCATGGTCAGATACCACAGTTTTTCTGTCCTGAAGAACAGATGAACATTGATTTTGTGTATGTGTCATATTACTGCACTTTTTCTTTCTTGCTTACACAAAAGAATGGGATTTTCTTCTGAGTTGCTTTTTTATTAAAGGAAGTGCTGTTCTTTTTCTTGTTTGTGGCTGTTGTCAAATAAGTTGTTGCCTAGTATTGCAACTGGGTACCCAGCATAGAGCTCTACGTCTTCAGTGGGTGCATGTCTGAGATTCCATGAAACATGCAATCTATTTATTACATTTTTGGCCAGTGGAGGAAGCAAAAGAGCCGTTTTCCTGCGTAACAGTTTTTAGATATGAAAAATTACGAGAGTTTTATTACTGCTTAGGTGATGCAGATGTTAATTCAAGAACAAAATACGATGCAGACATCACAGTAAGTCAGGAAGTCAGGAACCCGTTTCTGGCTTTGCCATGCAGAGCATCTATACATCTCCTTCACGCATTATAAACTTGCACTGCTGGGCATCAGCTTGAAAAAGTGCACAAGAGCACAATTGTAGACTCAGATCTGCAGTGCACTGAAAGCAGTAAAATAATCCTTGTTTGATTATTGAGACAGTTACTCTAAACAGAAGCCCAACATTCTTTTTACAAATTTCAGAGGAACCATATCAGTTTACAACAGAAAAGAAATTGGCCTATTAAAGAAAAAGATGGATAAAACCTGAAAAATGAAAAATGTCTCTCTGCCTCTAATTTAGACATGTAAACTAGTTTAAACTCAAATTCATTTTCCAGACTCTCCCAGGATGAAATCCCTTTCTAACAATTTTGTTGCTACAATAAAGACTTGAAAAATCACATCTTACAAAGAAAGCTGTATAGACCATTAACTGTAGAGGATGCCACAATAAAATAGCAGGGAGGCTGTCAGTGGGAATACAGCTTTCAAGGGATTTACTTTTGTAGTTACATAAGAGTACTAAATAAAGGTAATATAACATAGGAAACCCTACTGCATTAGTTTTACTTGATAGATTTCACTGTACCTGTTTTCATTCAAAGTCCTTTTTCTCATTTCTTCATAAATATTCTCCTCAATAGGTAAAAAAGTCTTCAAACAAATGTAGCTACCTGGCATTAGAAGAAGATCAGCTTGAAGAATGATGCTCGAGCTTGGGGATTCAGAGTTCTGGTCCATCCCATATGTTGAATGAGTGTCCTGTCTTGTTGCTGGGACATAACTGACCTAGGGAGAATGGAAGCTGCCTCCTAAAACTTCATCTGCTCCTCTGGAGGAGAAAGGAGTCTGACTGTTTCTCACATCACTAATTGTTCAGTGTGCAGTAAAAGTTTTGCCCACCCTTCTGTTCTTTACTGTGTGAAGCACGCTGTTGACAGGCTGTGGCTTTTCAGTCTTTCTCTGGTTCAAAATTAATGTAGTCTCTATCTTGAGTGTTTCGCGTGTTTCTTTTGGGTTTTCTCTGATTTCTGTTTGCTTTTGTGCAATAGACCTGCACTAAAATACAGTCCAGACAAAATCACACACATAGACTGCACTGTGCAGACTGTATTTTCCAAATAAGAACAGAAAGCAACGAATAAAGAAATTAAGCTAAATTAAGGAAATATATAACTTGGTCTCTCATTAAATTTTATCCTGTCTGCTCTAAATTTTTGCAGACTGTAGGTGGATGAGGAAATAAATAATGGATTGTCATTGTAAACATACCTGAGTCATCACAGATCTCCAGAGGAAATGAGTTTACAGGTAACAAAAGCTCCTGGTTTTGTCTGGCTAAGGAGAATATCTGTAGGAGGCTGCAACAGACTCCAGGCAGAGATGATTGTGGTTCTGATGAGGACAAGATGCACATTCCAGTGCTGGTTGTTCTCAATTGACTTCAGTCTACCTTTAACGAGTTCGATGTCTAAGTGGGCCTTGAGAGACTTAAGCTGTGTCCTGCTAATGCATGTACGTTCTCCCTTTCTGTATCTCATTTCCTTATGTCCTGAAGTCAGCTACCTTTTATTTACTCACTGTATTCTTGAAAAATTCCTTACTCTTGTTACTTACTGAAAAAGATGATTTAATTACAGTCACAATATTTTGATTTAAATAAAAATCTAAAAACATATTACTGAAGTTTTGAACAGCAAACATAGAAAAGCAAAGTATTAAATTATCAATTCTAAACTTTATAATCACTTACATAATCAGTATCTTTAATCACTCCCCACACACTTCTCACTGGAAAGGTTAATCCAGGCTACAAGTCACATGCAGCTCAGAAGTTTGAGTTCAGAAGACAAATCCAAGAATGCCTGCTTGGATGTGAGAGATTCAAAACCTATAGTTTTCAGTAAAACCTCTCCACTCGTTGAAAGTTGTGCTATTACAGACACTCAGTGAAGCTCCTTTCTTCCTGAAAACAGGCACCTCTCCAAGTACTGTAAGTAACTGTTTATGCTAGTTTAGCTCATACCAAAATAAGTCAGTAAGACTGCAAAGAGCTCTACTGAAAGACGCCATGGTCTCACTATACCTTTAGTACATGATAGCCTAGTATTTGATGAGGAAATGGAGGCTGGTGCCGAGGCTCTCTGAATTTGGAGGGAGTAGAGCCTGTGCTCATTATATTCCATGACAGCACCAGCGAGTGTGCTACAGAACACAGTACAGTCAGGAAATGGAAACCCCATGAGACTAGAAGGAGATGACCTAGGAAGGGAATCCGAATTAAAACTAGTAAGTGCCAACTTCAGGGTAAAGCCATGTGGATTCATGAATTTTTCATTTCTGTTTGCAATGTAGTCTAGACTTAACAGGAGCACTAAGAAATACTCATCTGTAGAAATCCTTACCTTACTGGTTAAATTGTATGCAAAGAGTACTGAGGATGAAGTAAGCCTAAAGCCCTGGCTTCCTGAATGGAGAGGCCTACCGCTGAAAAAAAAGAGGTCTTATGCCATAAAAATCAGGGCCCAGCTTTTGGGTGCACAATCCCTTTTTTCACAAATGCAGACTGTCCTGACAGATGTCAGACAGGATTCCAGCCATACCTCACTCCACCTTTCTTCTTGTCTGATTTCAGCTTGCCAGAATTTGCTATACAGAGTCCTTGTAACTTTTTCCAGGATCAGGTATGAGAGCTGTCAGTGTTAATTCAGCTTTCCTGGTCATCACAGACTAAACCTCTGTCACTGTAGGTGATACAGAAGCTGACCCTATAATATTCAATTTTCTTCGAGGATAAAATGTGGAACGTGGTGGACACTGCATGGAGAAATAAAGCATTTTGCACAGTATATGCAGTTGCATCATGTGATGTGGGAAAGCATGTTACATCAGGCAGTACTTATGTGTACTGGGGCACTTCAACTCTTTTAAGGGTTGAATAAAGGCATTTTTGAGCCAAACAGAAAGACAACTACAGTTATGTCTGAGTGAGTTAAGTAATAAGTTGAATTCTGGTTTAAAGACCAGATAAAAAATGTAAAATACTGTCATTACTTAGGAGATACAGCTGGGTTTAAAACTAGTTATGTGATATTGTCAATGAATTTTCCTCAACACCATTTATCTATTTTTTTAATATTTTGCCCAATTAGTTGTAGCATATCTGTAGACTATCTGTGCAAAAATAAGGCACACTTAATGATACAAGTTTTACTATTCGCTGATCTAATAAATCATAACATTTTTCTTTCTCTGCTTCATTTCTTTTGTTGACTTGAGCCTCATTCATATACATATTTAACGTAAGTTTATTAGATATAGTGCCTAAAACTATAGATAGACAAAGTTAATTTTTTTAAGCTGAAAAAATCAAGTATTTTTGATGCTTCCATGAAAGGAATTGAATCAACCAAGCAAATAACATCAATACAAGAATATTCTGATTATCTAAATAATTAGAATAGGTTGGATTTTGTGGGGCTTTTTTTTTTCCTAGCAAATTCATCCTGTCCATAAGTCTTCACCTTGTATCTTGGTGGAATCTGTATTACCAATAATATTTACAAAAAAATGAATTTCAGTGAAAGTGGAAAAGTCAGAGTACATAATCATCAATTCAAATATAATCTTGAGAAAGAGGATACCAAATAATGACTGAATTCATTTAAATAGTGGAAGTAATAATTCCTTTACTTTTTTTTTTCACATTTAGTTTCCCTTTTATTTGTCAGAAACCTTTACAAAATTTTGAGTCCTTTAGTTAAGACAATTTTAATACAATAATTATATGAAACATGATATGATTTAAAGAAAACATCTGCTCAGAGTTTGACGGAATGAATACACTATCAAAGAATATAAGCAGTTTAATATTTCTATCCACTATGTGTTTGCTTCATTTTAGCTTCTGTATACTGTTGATCCTTGCTATCTTGTTTAAGCTCTCTCTCCAGACATCTCATGGTGAGAAAGTTCCATCTGATGCCACACAGATACTCATCCATGTCTCTTTCATCTGTTACTAAGTGCTTGCAACTTCAGCTACTCACTGGAAGCAGCCTCACTGGGAACATTTGGTGCCCTGACTCATGGGTGCTGGAATGAGCGAATAGGAAAAAGCTGATACATCCGGAAGAGCCTGAGGCTGAATTCTCAAATTAAATTTCCATTCCTTAGGACTACTAGAAAGATAAATTGAGCGATACAGAAGC
Source organism: Pavo muticus (assembly GCA_016647715.1). NCBI lineage: Eukaryota > Metazoa > Chordata > Aves > Galliformes > Phasianidae > Pavo > Pavo muticus. Next base: position 255,704 of record JACDJE010000495.1, on the reverse strand, counting down.
ACTAAAGACTCAAAAAAGATATCTACATTTTTTTGTTGTTGTTTTCAGAGCAATCTACTCAAGAGAAGCTGTTGGTAAAAATATTCACAGAAAAAGCCTGATAAGGATATTTAGGTTTTTTTAAAATGCTCTTCCATAAAAAGTATGCAAAAGACATAGTTCAACCAACATTCTGCCTTGGAATCTTCCCAGTCAATTTCTCAGAGAGCAAAAATTTATCAAAGTACCATAAAATTGATGGGTAACTATAGAACAGCAACACTGAAGCTAAAGCATTTTTGAACAAAACATGGAATTTTCTCAATCTGAAGAAAATCCTATGCTTAGAGAATATTTTATATTGGTTGTACAAGAGGAGCTCAACCTTTAAAAAAACAGATTTCTTCTAAAAGTGCCATAGTGTACAATGGGAAAGGGCGGAGGCAACAGTAAGGTTCCTGAAGCCACGCTTACAGCTTTGGAAATGCAGGCTTATACAGGATTTTGTAGTAGTGAACCCACTATTTTTGAACCATTTTGAAATACATGTGACCCTCTCTTCCTTTCCAGGTAAAGCTTTGATATCAAGGCCTTGGGAAAAATGATTTCTGCTTGTGTAGTAGTCTAAAGAGACAAAGTAAAAATGAAACCAGAATTGCCTCATTTCAAATAGTTTTTCAGGTTTTTGACATTAACTTCGGCTCCTAGATAAAGAGCTGCCCACATTTTTCACTATCCTACAAACTGTCTGATTCACATTTTCATCTTCTGATTAAAGGAAGTCAACAGCTTTTGAAGGTTTTGTTTGGCCAAGTTCCTAAGAAGCAGATTTGTAGAACTAACTAATCCATTTTTCAACAGCATGGATTCTCACTGCCCTGATTATTACATACTCATCTGCACTAATTCAAAGTCAATTCACAAAACTAACACAATCTAATTTGGTAGCAATAACTATCTACCTATAAACTGCAACAAATTATTATCCAAGGTTTAGCAGTGTAAAGAGACGTATTCCTAAGTTTATTTATCTTTCTAAGAAAAATGTTTTCAGTTATTTTAGATAAATCATTCTAAGATGAATGTCTATACTACAGTTGCCAAAAAGTGGTGCCTTGCACATTTTCTAGAAGAAAAATGGCCTCTCTTTGGCCTAGTTTTCCTCTGAAAGATATTAAAAATATATATTCCTATAGATTTAAATTGAGAAAAATCCTATTCTAAATTAAACTGCATCTTACTCACGTATTTCTAACTTAAAGTTGTTAAAGTTCATCCAATGTAAGTAGTTGATAAAATTCATGAAATATTAGTTACCCAAGCTATATAGGGTATACATACTCAAGGGGCTTTTTCAAAAAAGCGAACTTCAATATCTCAGCTACCCACAAGCAACTGAATGGGATTCCTGATGTATAGCCCAAAAGAGATGACATCCAGAGAACGACAGTCAACAATCTCTATTGTACTGCCTCAGCAGTGCCAAAGACCCTTGCTAAGAAATGTCTCTAGTGCTATTCTTTTAGCATCAGCACTGCAGCTAATGTCAGGTGCAATTGTTGTGCATGGTAAGAAAAGTGGTATTCCAAATGATATGTGGCTATGCTATGTATAGCTTTTCTTTTTAAAGCTTACTTTCAGCCACAAAAGCTCCAGTGCAATTGCCAGAGGATCGGCGTATTGTGCTTCCTTTAACTAACTCCATTGAGCAAGCTGAAAGTCGAATGAGCTGAAGTATTTGAGTGCCAAACTTTCAATTATCATTATGGCTTAAAAAAAGCTGATGCTATTTTGAGTGCAGTTACAATAGCACGCCACCTGTGAATAGCTGGTTGAAATGCCATGATGACAAAAGCCTCATTGGCTCATAAGAACTAAATTTCCACCCTCTAGCAATAACCTAAACTACACAGGTGTCAAACTCACTTGTACTTCACTACTCTCTAAAGCTATGTCTTCACCTTGCTACTTTTCTAAGCATGATTTCAAACATTTTCTCAAGAATTTAGATTTATTAAGGAAATGTGTATATGTACAGACAGTTATTTTAATTGATAGCCTAAATCTAATTTGATAGACCTAAATCTAATAAGTGGTATTGGCATCAGAGATTAGCACCATTTCTAACAGTAGAGCAACCCATTGCCACCATTATCGTATTTCTAAATAAGCGAACATATTTAAAGCTGTAAATCAAGAAGATGCTGACAGACATGAATATTTTACTGACATTTGATGGGCAGATATACATTTAAGGTTCTAGCACAGTGCTACTTTAAATTCAGGAATCTGTCTCGCAAAGACATATGCACTGTCTTGGTTTGTCTTTCCAGGAAGTACTCACTGTGCATAAAATTAAACACATACCACAACTCTAGTAGATGTCTCCAGCTGAAAATTTATCAGGCTGATATATTTTAGTCTCACGTAGGTCCATCTTTTCTTAAGCTTCCCTTGGTCTCCATGGCTTCTCTGGAAGAGAAGGACAAGCAAATCCTTTCACAGCAATGAGACCACATGGTTTTCTTGACCATCACTGTACCACTGACACTTCTACTTTTGTGCTATCCCCATGTTCAAAGCTATGGATATACTATTTCCTTCCTCACAAACAGGTAATAAAGAAAGTGAGCAGACACAAAGACTTAATGAGTTCTTAGTCATTAATATTTTCCATTTAGACTAATGCAGTCTACACACCTACTGAAATTCCAAATGATTTCATCATTTTCCTACTTTAGTTTGACTAAATTTCATAGACATCTGAGCAGTTAAGGATGTTCTTTTTCTGGAAGCCTCTGAAGTATTGACTCTCCGTCCCTTTCTCCACACTTAGTCAATTCCTTAATTTAATCTTGTCTCTCTTCTATAAAATTTTACCTCTCCTGGATATGGTTTCTATGCATTTGTGAAGAGAAGAACTTAGAATTTATCATCTCCAAGTTACTCTTCTTCACAACTTTTCTCTCTTCTTTTTTTCTTAGGGGAGAGCAGACAGGAGAAAGGTAGTTTGTTTTTAAGAGCGTTATTATCTACATCTGTTTTCCATGTTTCACACTATGTTGCTTCTCAGATGGGAAGGAGAAAATCACTTCATTTTATTGCCATCCTGGTAGCCTGATATGTTTTTAGACCAATATGATCAGTTCAGGCTTAATGACTATTCAGGGTCTTTCTGTGAGGTACAATTCCATCCTGATAGTAGATAGTGACTTCCTCATACATATAATCAGGTTATTCAGTGATTTTGTCAGAATACATCCAGCTCTAACTGTAATCATACACATTCCCTAGATAGTCACAACAGCTGTCTTTTTAAATGTAATGGCCTACCCCTAAAAGGTCTCTTCCTATAAATAAGATATATTGATACATCCAAGCTCCTTACAGTGTCATGCCTCATGGAAAGCAGAAGATAAATTTCCCTGATAATGACCATGAGCTTACATAGCATTCTTAGAGTGATTCTGCACCATAAACACAGCTTCTGCCATAGCTTTAGATACAGTTTGAAACAGGCTTTGTTTGCCTGGAATTGAATTTAAAAGTCTGACATTTGTTTTGCTTTTTTTACTGCAGTCATATATTATCTAGACTTACAAACAGTCAAAATAAAGTATAGGCTTTCTAGAGTGTATTGATTTTTTGATTGTGAATGATATAGTGGGTTGGCATATTCTTTTTTAATCTGTTCCATTCACAAAATATGTGCATCTTCTGTTCTTGGCACAAGTGAAATCAAAGCTAACATCAGGAAATAACACCTCAGAAACATAACTGAAACCTGCAGGCCTTAAATCTGCCCTATGTCAGTCCTCCTCTCTAGTGATAGAGCACCACCTGACAACAAAGGGACCATAGGCATTCAAAAGTGGAGTAATATAGCATTTTTTTGCCTGATTTCTCTATCTTGTTCAGTGAGTAGTAGCTGTCTGTCTGTTTTCAAGAAGACAATGAACAGGAGATAAAGCAACTCCAGTTCTGGTGCTTGCCTGCAACTGGGAGGTCAGCTTGAGGGTTTTTTTAGATATTATTTTTTACCAAGATATTAGGCTGCTTCAGTTGCAAATGTTCAGAGTTAGACTATTTGGATATGTACTGTTAGGTTTCAGTTACTAAATCACTTCAAGTCATTAGTGATATGAAGTTAACCGCTTCATATGATGTGTTCAAAGACTTCAAAATGACAACATTTGTTTACGGCTGGTTCAGATTCAAGCTTATCTTCAAAACCAGACTATGGAGTTCTCTTTATTCATTTATTTATGTGAAAGACAAATCATGTTGAATGTTATATTGTCAAACAGTCTGTATTCTGCAATATTTTCTCAGAAGCAAAAAAAGCTCCAGATATGGCTACCCTGTTTCTGCTTAGAGGTCAGTGTATAAATAAAAGGATAACCTGTAAACTAAGATTCAATCATATTGCATTTAAGCTTCTCCTTCAGTTGTGATTTCATTCAGTATTGCTATTCAAGACTCACTTGAGTTTCTCTTTAAAACGTGAAGTTCATTCTTTATACTTCATCCAATTCTACAAGACACAGTGCTGCCATTAATAATTATTTCAGCCAATTGTGTAGAGTTCTAAAGTTTTCATAATGCTATCATAATTTCGTAATTTTTCAGCTTTCATGATATTCATGTTGCTTCTTTGCTTTTAATATGTAATCCAATCATATTATTGTGATGTTTCAAGTGTATCATTTGCTCTGCGTAAACAGAGGTTCACCTATTTTCTTGTGAAATTTGCTTTTCTTGATAAAATTTCTATAGATAGCATAAAACTCACACTTGACTTTCAAACTGCTTCTGGGAGATTTGAAGGCTGCCTTCAATTTCTTTCAGTCTGCTAACAGATAAAAACTTCCTTAAGTTTCTCCCACATTTCCTTCTGCCTTTTCTTTTCCGTCTGTTATCCTCCTCCACCACACCTGCCTACAACAGAAGTGCAATAGCAAAGCCACTAGAATAAATGTGCACAAATGTATCATGTGGACATGACTCTCTACCTAGGATCACTTCCCGTTTCCTGGAGATAGTAATACCGCCGCTCTAAACCAATTCTGCATGCTACTCCTCCATGTCAGATATTTTCTTGGAAGTAATTTCTCCTTTTTTTATTCTTATAATGTGTCAGATCTTCTCTTTTCACCTGGAGTATGGAGAAACAGTGACTGCGTTCCAGTGGTCTCTACTGTAATTCCCCATCATGTTACAATTATGTGTAATTATGCCTTGTTATTTTCCCTACTATAAGACAAAGTTGAAAGTATATTTGATGGAACGAGAGATGATGTAATCAGTCAGGGACAGATCATCATTCAGGCAAAAGTTCAAAATGTAAGCCAAAAAGCTGGAGATAGTTAAGAAGAGTGGATCATTAGGTAAAGGACAACAAATATACAAATATGTCAAAGAAACACAGAAACCGCCTGCCCCAAAGAGTCTTATTTAAAAATATCCTGTCTCTGATGTTTTGAAATTGAAATCCCCTGTCATTTTAACATAATAAAGAAGAAATTCTCCTGCCTCTCAAATAAAATGCCCTGTGCAGCTCTAACCCTGGTCTCCCTGCTACCTGAATTTAGGGTGCTAATCAGGTATGTATCTTATGTTTATCTCTCCTTAGCAACCAGAGTGCAAACAAAGGAAGGAAAAATAATATGCACAAGCTTCATTGAAAGTTCCCTAAAAAGGATTAATGCTTAGTAGTATGAACCACATTGAATTAACTCTTAGCACTGCATTTTTCTAGACACTGCTAGTCTCTGTTCATTCCTTGTTCTGGGTTACAGACGGTATCATCCCAAGAGGTGATCATGGGAGGATGTATGGAAACTGAATGCAGTGAGATCAAGGCCAGAACTGATTAAAACTCTAGCATAAAGCCTGTAACATATGCCTTTATGACCATCGGGAAAATTCTAAGGGTAACCTACTTATTACAGTTTCATTATAGTAACCTTCTTATTACAGTGAGAAAGGGTAGGTAGGCAGATGGAAGAACTTAAGTTCACTGTTACAGCTCTACCTTGTATCATATTTCCTCATTGCATGGTTGTTATTCAGCTTGTATCTGTCCCCATCAATTGACTGGGGACATTTAAGGCAGCATTTGCTTTCTATATTTGTGCCTCATGATTTTCCATGGGCAATTCTGCTCATGAAAAAAAAAAAAAAAAAAAAGAGAGAGAAAGAAAAAAGAGAGGAAAAAAATCATCCAATATATCTTCCAGTACTTTCACATTTGCTTAATAATATTCACAACGTGGGTAGAAAGAGTAGTGTCTAACTCTTCAATCTGTCAGAATACAAGCACATGCGCACAAGCAATTACAGTATAGTAGCTGCAAACTTGCATTCTACTTGATATTGAAGTAATTTACTCACAAAGCCAAACCTAGAGAAACAGACTTGCAACTGAACTAGGCTGCAGTGACTCACTGATAGTAAATAATTGAGAATTTCCCCCAAAAAATAATATACTGAAATCAATAGTGATGCTAAATTATCAGCTTGTCTTTAAGTGTGAGTTAAAAGCAAATCACCTGATGGTAGAGAAGAACAAAGAATATTATGCAGAATAACATCATTTGCTAGCAAGGGGAACACTGTACATCTTGAACGATGCAGTTCATTAGATCCCCTAATCCTTGCTTTTGCATGAAAAATAATTTGAAACTGCATCCCTTGACACTTAGGAAATATTGTATTTTCTTTCAGAAACTCTTGTTGCAAATAACAGCCCCACCTCCTGTAGACATCTAATCCTGCAGACTGTGTGTGGAATGCCTCCAAAGTCACAGCACTCAAGAGCCTCGTCTCTGCAGAAGGCTCTGCTGCAGAGACATCCTGCAGAGGCACTTCGCTTCTCAAACATTCTGAAGAGTCACATAGCTTTGCTTACAAGGAAATCAGGAGAAAAGGCAATCGGAGATCACCAGCACATCTATGGCATGATGGATTTGTAGCTCCACTCTCCTTTGAGAGCAGAAACACTGCTCTGCAGTTGTTGTGGCTAACTTGCTGTCCAAGTAACCAGGGAGAATTTCATCTCAGTTAATTTTAGCTATCTAGACTAACCTGTCTTCTCTGTTAGATGTCTGTCACCCTAGGCTCCCTTCATAGATTCATTTGCTCTACCATGAATGTCTATGTTAGAAGAGGATGGATCACTCACTGGAAATGTTATTTTCCCCATTTGATTCACTGAGTTTAACTAAGACTTTGAAATCTAACTTTTAGACACTGAAGTTAGAGCTGAAGAATCTCTCTCTAATTAATGGAGAGAGTGCAGAAACTTCAGAGGGTAATTCAACCCATCTATTTAAGTGCCCATTTAGAGAAGAGAAGAAACCATTTTCTTCCCATTAACTACGTGGGGAGCTAAGTTAACTTGCTTAACTAGACACTTAGCTTTTGGGTAGCAAAAGTTGATGAAATGAATTATAACACAAGTGTTCCACAACTCATAAGGGGATTTTTTCAATCCCTTCAAATCCTGGAAAAACCTTTCTTAAAGCTTGTTTATTCAGACTCTACACAGAGGTCACATGATTTAGTGTTCTGATAGTGAGAAAAATGTAATTTAGGCATGCCTGGCGATGCTTTCTTTTTCTTTTATTTGAGACAAGTAAGAACACCTCCAAACTGAATATCACTTCTGCTATACCAGCTCTTCAGCTTGATCAATACATACTGAGAAGACAATTAAGAAGGTCAGCTTGGAAAAATCACGATGGAAAAAAGGCAACTTACAAATTTCTTATTAGAGGCCAGTACTTCAACCCACTTTCATGTTAGCAAATCTAATTACTTGAAGAGTGATCAACATCTCCTAGGCTGAAATGTTACGCTCTGAAGCAATGCATGATTTGCTTGTAAATTCTGACCATAAGTGGAATCCAAAAGTGATTTAGCTGGCAACACTTGTATTATTACACCTAACAACACACAGGCCTTTCTAAAGCACATTATCCTATTTCTCTTTTACATTAAGACAATAAAGGGCCTTTTATGTTTTTTGTAATTCAATAATGTGTAATTATTGGCCTAAAGTATACTGTAGCCTAACGTACAAACTACGGACAGAGAAAATCTTTAATCTCCAGGAAAAACTCTTCACTATAATATAGAAAATTCAAACATAAGAGAAAAACCTGTCTTAATTTTACCCATCAGGATGTGATTAGTCCCTCAAAAACAAATGCAATGTTTCCTTTAAGCAATCTATTACACTTTTGGAAAAAATTAGTCAAAAACAAAATTCCTGGGGGTTAATGGAAACCAGAAAAATAATAGATCCTCACCAACTCTCATAAAGGCTGAAATAAACACTTGATCCCCTAGATCTAAGAGAGTTTGAGATCACATATTTGATCCCATAATTAAAAAGACAGCAGACAGGCTTTACTAGATATTCTTTACAACTTTTCATTGTTTAGTAAAGCTCTTTAGGTTTTTATTTAGCACTTTATTGGCAGCTCAACTTCACAGAAGACAAGAATCATCAAACTGTAGTTGACCTAAATTTTCTTTAATGCTTGTCACGTTTCAGTTTAGAAACATCTGAGAGCCTCTAAGATTGCTATTTTAATTTGTCTTGAATTTGACTTTTTATGCAGACATTCAATCCAGATGCAGTTTTACCATCCTCAAGTGCAATGCAGTTTATGCGTTTTAGAAGTTAAAATATGCATGAAAAACATACTTTCTTCTGTTCATAAAAAAGCCCTCTAGTGAAAACAGGCAGGCATTTTTCCAAAAAGGCCATTCCCTAGAGATACCTAACTAATATCCCTTCTGCACTCGGGGAGCTTATCTTACTCTTAATGTTAATTGTGTTGATCTAGTGGAAAAGAACTTAGAAAAGCAGGTGTTATTTACAGAAAACAGCTATTCTGCTCAAAAAGTGAGCTAACCATTTTCTCCAATGCTCGTTTAAATAGCAAAAATGATGAACTGCTTCTGTTTTATTCCCATTGCCAATGATCTCAAGGAACTGCTTCAACTGCTAGTGACTGCCAGCACACAGGAACATCCTGTACATGGAAGCATCTCACAGCCATGCTGGACAGGGGAAAATACAGCAGTTGTTATGGTGGGAAACCAGAAGGGATTATTTAAGACACTCAGATTGCTTTCCTGAGGAATGATGCAGACAGCTTTAAATTTACACCCTGTGGTCTCCAATGCTCCAGTCCAGAGGAATTCTCCTGCTACTGCCATAGGCTGCTGCCTAGAAGGAAGGAGTCAGCCCTGCATTTTTTTTCAAAAGCCAGCAATATGTAAATTGCAGCAGCTCTGTGTATGGTGCATTATGCTCTCTCAGACTTTGAATGGTGATCTTCCGCTAAAGAAGAGTAGTAACAGCCTTTGTGGGTGCCTTTTACAAGAGAGGCTTTTATGGACCAAAATATTACATCAAAAATATTTGGATTCATCTTCTGTATGACAGTGTTTTGGGAAAGTTTGGGTAAAAGAGTTTTGGGGTTTCATTATCACCAAGTAAATAGGTAGATAGTAAGTGGATATTTTTCTCATTAAAGAAAGGAAGAAAATAGTTTAGAACTCATACATGAGAAGAAAAGCAAAAATGCGTGAGAAAGCCTCTGACTTCCAGTTGGCCTTTGAGAAGTAATGTGTAAAGAGGGATTTTTCCAAACAGTTTCTACTGTCACTATTTTAGATAGTGAATGAAAAAGCTTCTTTTAATATCTCATTTAGCCACGAGGGCAAATCAAATGAAATGAACTGCCCAGCTGTTGACTTTTGCTAACTAAACAGAAAGCGGAGATATTTTATTACAAGATCCCTAGCCCCTGTGTGTAAAACTGATCACATCCAGTCAGAATGCAAAGCTGATATGATGTCCTCCTGAAGTGAGTTTTTTACAAGCCCAGAATTACAGCTGCTGCCAACTAGGAGCCAGCTAAGCTGCTCATGTTAAAGAGATTGTCCTGATTTCATATGGGGCATAGTTCATTCTTTCTTCATAGTGTCGGGTATGATGCTATGCTTCGGCTTTGGGAGAAAAACAATGCTGGTAGCACACTGATGTTTCAGTTTCTACTGAACAGTGTTATGCAGAGCCAAAACCATTTCAACTTCTTTCACTGTCCTGCCTGTGAGAGCGGTTGAGGGGACACAAAGAGCTGGCTGGATTTCTCTTCTGTCTGGAGACCTCACCTCCTGCCAGTCTATAAGAAATATATTCTTTCTCACATAAAGAGAGGAAAGTGTTACACCTGGCTTGGGATATTAGTGCAGTGTATCCGTAAAATATTCATTGCTTCTTGTAGCAAGGACAATGTTTTTTCTGTAAATGGTCTTCAACATAAAAACAACAATGAAAAAAAGAATCCTACTATGGACTAGTATATTCTTTAGCACAGAAGTAAGATGATCATACAGAAGTATCCAGGATTATCAACAACAACCATCACAAGTTCTCAATAAATATTTAACATTCTGCTTGACTTTAGTCATCTGTATTCAAAAAAGAACTACAAAGTTCCAACTAAGTACAATGTTTTGCCTGATGAGCATTAAAAAACACTTATTCTTGTGTTAACTTTTTGATTTGATAAAAGCTAGACCCTAATTTTTATCTTGACTCAGTGTGAGTGCTTTGTGCCTCTGATAGCCAGGTAATTGCTCTTAATTTCCTTAGACACAGTTTCCTGAGCGTATCCTCCTAAGTACTTCCTACTTGAATGCTTCTGAGATGGGACAGAGAAGGGATACTATTTAGATCCCTGTGAAACACCCCAAGAGGGAGACTAAATGCCCCCTGTACCAACAGAGCATATTTTGATGCTCTGTTTTTGATGTAACAGGCACTTGTATATGCCGGAAGACCCAGAAGAAGCTATTATTGAGACAAAATTTCCACTGTGTATTTTTCTGTGCGCATGTAAATTTTGAAAAGTTTCAAACCTTGTAACCTTCAATGGTTTAATATTCCCTGGAGTGCATATCTTGAGGTAGGTATACTCCAGTGAGAATTACCTCTAACAGGCTAACTGTTCCACTACTGCTCTGTTCGAAGCCTCATATCATTGATGGAACAGGTAGGATAGTTTAAGAAGTTACTTCATACTTCTTATAGTGTATATACTTCTTTCTTTGCTCAGACAGTGAGAGGTGGTGTAGAGCAGAAGGAGAGTTTTGTATGAGGCCAAAGAGCTATCAGAGACATATGTGATCAACAATCATTCAACAGACGTGACTGAAGATTTTCTATCAAAATACTTGGAGAATTATCAGTAGTATTAAAAATATTTCCCATCAAAATGAAACTGCAAATTTGGGGGGGTGGGAAGAGGAGGCTGGTTGTTTAAACAATAATGCCATTTGTTTCTCTGAAGAAACAGATGCAGAAACTGTGCATACTGCAGTGAGTTTAAAGTGCAGCACCTCAAGAAATTAGGTACACGAGTGTAGTTGCTGAAATACATCCAAGCAGGAAGAGACTTGGAAAAAAAGCTATTTGAAAACTGCATCACAGTGAAATTTTCCTTGATTCCATTCTTGATTCTTGATTTCTTATCATACGCACATTTGTCCTGCTATTCTCTTTCAAGCTACAACCCTGCCAATGAACCTTTTCTAAGATTCACAAAAAGAAAGGCATGATAGAGAAAGACCAAGCTTGTCACTGGTTCCTAAGTCAGTTAGCATTAACAAACCGTGATATTTCCTCCAAAATCACACTTCTCACAAGGGGATTGTCTTGAATCCTGGGGAAGGGATGAGTCTCTATTGGGTGACCTAGAGCACCCAGCTCCACACCTGTACCCTTTCTTGGAGAAAAATATGCTGCCTTCCCTTCCATGCGGTACACAAAAGCAGCTTGCCTTGCTGTATCACTTGCCAAATGCACAAGCATTAGTACAGGTAAGCTCCACAGGCTCCACAATGGATCTACAGCACACGTATAAACTGATCAGTACATGATCTTCCCTGAAAAGGTAAAACAAACGAACAAACAAACACCTCACAGCAACAGCAGAGAAAGCTTTCAGGCTTGCCTGTTAGCAACAGCCACTGGGACATCCATTGGCAGCATCCCAACGTGGAGGGATCTTACCTGAGGCTGAGGCTTTTGGGTTCTGGTTTTGAAGTCTCTGCTGAGAGCCTTGAACAAAGTCTCCATGCTCCAAAAAGAGCACTGTATTTATTCCTTCTGCACTTCGTGTCTTGTTTTGGCTTTAGGCATGTCCTCACTTAGTGTGTTAGTTCTGACTTGCCTTTCTGAGGAATCTCAACTGTGCACTGGATTGGGAAATCAGGCATCCAGACTGGGGGAAAGATGCGGCAGGTATTGCTCTCACATTGCAGAGGCTTCTACTATGCCTATCCACTAAGCTGCACTACATCCAAACCAGAGATTAATTTTGTACTCCTAGTTTGGCAAGAGATGAAAAAATAAAAATAAAATTAGCCTTCAACCCGTTCAGCTCTGTTTCAATGAGGAATATCCTTATTATTTTTGGAACTGCAACATGTAAGCTGCATATTTTGAATATAAGTTGAATACATGAATTTGCCAGTATACCTGTCTCAAGATGCTTATAGTCTTCATGATTCATGAATGGTGACCAAGACACGTTAATTTGGAAAGGAAGTGGGTAAATGAGTATATATTAAGTCACTAAGTATAATATATATCACTCTAGAAAGTGAGCTCATGATGCCTCTCCCATGAAGTTAGAGGAGAAACTAGACAAGAATGTAGCAGAGAAAGCAAATAATCTTTTACATCACTTTTTGTCCCAGAGAGCACTAAGGAGATAGTAACCTTTTCCACTGAAGATAAGGAGCTTTCAACAACTCAGATATCATAAGAGAAACTGCTGGAACAAATCAATAAATAAAAAAAATCAATGCATCACAAGAATGGGACAATGTTTATTCAGGGTCCCAAAGCAATTTAAGGCTAACAGAAAACACATTGATGCAGTCTTACATTGAAATCAGCTTGTATACGGAACCATGCAGGAGAGCAGTTGTCTTTACGTAACACCAGAGAGAAACCAGGGAAGAATTCCAGCAGTTCCACACTACACATGTTATTGCAGTAATAAATGCACTGGCTGAGGTACCAATTAAAATAATAATAATAATAAAAGAAATATTTGGATTAGAGTTAGAAGCCTTAATGCTTTGTGTGTCTTCTTAAACCATTGGAATGCTCATAGTATGTTAAAAATAGCAAGATAAAGGGGAGCTGAGCTGGTTGATACAACTTCTCTGGACTTTCAAGAGCCTTTTGAGATTGCTTCCCAGGAACAGCTATTGCAGAAACTAAGTAATCACAGATCAAGGAAATAAAGCTTTGTCACTGATTAGAAGCCAACTACAAAAGGCAGCATACAAAAGCAGAATATATTTATTAATGGTCACTGCTTCGTGTACCTAAGGATTAACAGCAGGGTTCCCTCAAGTTCTTTACTAGGGATAAGAGTGTTTAATTTATCTGTTAATCATCTGGAAATAGACTAACAGTAAGATGGAAATTTTTACAACTGACATAACAAGTCTTAGATTAATCAGGGCCAAAGCAGGCCAAGGAGCTTTTGGGTCACTTACGAGAGCTAAGTGAAAGGGGAAACAATAGCAGATGGAATATAGCACTGCCAAGAATAATAGATGCATGCAGGAAAGCACCATATGAAATACTTCGTCTAGAATTAAAATCTGAGTATGACCACTGAGGGAAAGAAGAAAAACTTGTGATAAGCATAGTGCAATACACAAACAAAAATTGAGTGCCATGAAAGAAACTTCTCTTAGATGCCTTTTTTAGTACGTAGCCATTACTACATTCCAAAAACTTTATGTGGGGAATACAAGCAGCAAATCTCTCTATCATTTTTTCAAAACATATTCAAAATTATAGCTGTTCTATTCTTAGTAGCTTGCTGTAACATAATTTACTATGTCTACCCTAGTCTCCATTCACATCCAACAATTTGCCACAAGATATCAGAAAAAAATCCTATATGAGCTACAAAAAAAATTCAGTAGGAATTATAGGAACAAAAATTCAATCTTCACTATTACAAATAACAAACAGGATTGATACAAGAAACATAAGAAGAGACAAATTTTGATTAAATGTTTGTCGATTTGCCACTCATTTAGAAAAAAATCTGGATTTTTAATACAATTCAAAGTGCCTTTAAAAATGTAACTTTGTCTCTAACAATTAGACATCCCGTCACATATGAAATTATACTAGTAGAAAAGTATATGGAAAGGTATTTTCTTGAATCATGAGTATAATAAGTCAATTAACGTCTAATATAAGAAGAAACTCTGTATACTAGCAAACAATTTTCTAACTGTCTGGTATAGTAGTATTCATTTTGCCTCCCATGCATTACTTATTCCCAAAGATAGAACACAATATGGAGTGGATCGCTGAGCAGTGTAATAAGTCACTTCCTGTTTATGGAAAATATGCCTGAAATGTCTCTTCAGTTTTCTGATTCTTCACTATTGGCTCCTTCAGACTTCAGGATAAACCAGTGTAAGCATAATCTGAGATATATCAGATGGAAGACTTATGCAAATATATTGTTTATCTGCTCTTACAATGACCCAAGCTAAACATCTCCATTTGTACACTCTGCCATTCTGACCGCATTTCAACTGGCAAAATAACACCTGATCTCTACTAGTCACTCTCGTTAGCAAGTTCCTCTTCATCTCAGTAACCTCTGTTGGTTAAGTACCGATCACCTGAAGGTCTCACCCCAATATTTCAATGAACTAAACACTAGTTCAACAGATTATTTGTTTTTCCATTTTTGCTAGGCCACTGGGTCACGCTTCTTTCCTCTTTTTAGCCATAGCGGAGTTTCCCACTGGGGAAAAGATAAGGAAGCTTCTCTGCAGTTAGCAAAAGACTAAGAATATTAAGCCCCATAGATCTTCAGGAACATAGATATCATAGGAAAAATGCTTGATCATGACCTCTAGAAGAACACTAATAACTAATTTTCTTCCCAGAAGTGGAAGAAAATTACTTACTAAATTTACTGAAAATTACTTACTAAAAAACAACTCAGTACATGCCAGGTATTTTCAGGATTTAAAAGCAGTGGCCATCTGCAGTTACTGAGAGTACTGAAATAAAAATGCCTAAAGAAAAAAAAAAAAAAAAGAAGGAAGGATAATAGTTCACCATGCTAACAACAAATATTCCATCAACAAGGCAATATTCTTCTAGTGTAATATTTTCTAAGAATTGCACTGTACTTTTCTAATCTTTCTAAGCAAGTATCTTTACTCTGTGAAGGAAAATTATATTAATCTAAATCCATAAGTATGTTATTGTCCTTGCTACTGAAAAATTCAAAGACAATTAATCCTTCATCTTTATATAGAAAATGAAATAATTAAAAAAGAAAATCAGTTGCTTAGGCTTTTCTGAGTATCTGGTTACCAGTTCAATTGATATCCAAAATACAGACTGAATGCTGCCCCATAATTTCTGTTTATTCTGGAAGGAAACAAGAAAACAAGTACAAAGATAGGGAAGGCAGTGTTTTATGAAGGAAGGTCAGACCTGCTCTATTGCTGCCATCTCACTCCCTCCCACACAAATTACTCATTTTCGTGATTGTTTAGATCATTATTCTGAAACTTACAAACTCTAACTTCACACAATGAAACACTGAAAAGTCTGTTTAGCCTTATGTCCACTTGCTGAGAAAGTGCTGGGAATTTCACAACAAGGACAGAGGCAGACTGAAATGCAGCAGAGCTGCAGTGGGTCTGCTGCACAGAGCCTTAGCAGCTGCTGGGAAGGAATAGAGCAGAAATCTGCACCATGCTGCTCATCAGCTCCATAGATGTGCCGGTGGAAGGCTGGGGGAAGAAAGTGCACTAGAAGAATATTCCCTTGCTGATGGAATCTTCATAGTTATTGTAGTGAAGTACTACCTTTTCTTTTTAATCTTATTGTTATTATTACTTAGGCACTTTTACTTCAAAAGTCCCAATAATTACAGGTGGTTACTGCTTTTGAACCCTGAAAATCCATGTCATGTATTCAGTTGTTTCCAAATAAATGTACTACGCTTCTGGGAAGAAAATCAGTTTCCAGTGTTCTAACACTGCAGTCCTGAAGAAATTTCAGAGACAATTTGGAAATTATCACAGAATCATAGAATGGCTTAGGTTGGAGGGAACCTTAAAGATCATCTAGCTCCAACCCCCAGTTACCACCAGGTGAGAGCTGAATTTCATTCTCTTTAATTATGGCTATGTGAATTTATCAAGTAATGGGACTCTGTAGACTGAAACAATGCCAGGAGCCTGGCATCCACACCATGTGTTTCAGTGTTTCCACTTCAGGTTAACTCTAGTCCTATAGCCCCTTTTGTCTGCAACTCTTTAGATGTACTTCTGGGACATTTTCAGTGGAAAACAACCCAGGTGTGAGCTCCCAGATTGCTCTGTGACATGAATCAGAATGCAGGAAGAGTGAGAGTAGGAGTAGGTGGGAGATGTGTTTCAAAAGCACAGTCCTGACCTGAAGTAAAATGCTAATGTATACATAGCCTCAGGGCAACTGCCTGTACACAGTTCAAGCACTCGAGATTTGTGAGCTGTGTGCCCAAGTGTGTACAGACACTGCAAGAAAGTGTTGTGTTCTAACTCTATTAAGACACAAAGTGAAGCAAAGATTTTGAAGCAGAAGCAGTCCTTTGAGGTGTATAGCAGATGCACGTCACTATGCACTTCATGTTATGGGGCCCCTATGTTGCTGGATTATGGTCATATTTCAGTTCCCAACAGCACTATTACTTGCAGAAAAACAAACACTTTCAGATCTTCTGCTTGTCCTTAGAGTATCATTAAATGATTTCAGACGTCTATTTTACCATATGTATTTTAAGCTCCATTTTCTATCCTATACACAAGACAACAACTTTAGAGTAATCCAAAAAAAGTTTAATTAAACTCACAGATCTCTTATTTCTCCCTGTGAGCCTACTGATCTTCCCTATCAGTCATGACTTTGATACAAGTCAGAGATATATAATATTTCCTCCACGATGTAAAACATAAGATCTTCTCTTCTAGCACATCTAAACTATAGTAGAGGAGAGGAAAAAGATTTCTTCATCGTAAGTATTAGCTCCCTTCAAATTAGGCCTATAGGAAAAAATACGAGAAAAGTTCATTATATAAATATTTGAGTTCCCAGTAAAAATTTAAGGAAGAATATTTTTCCAGTGATGGACACAGTCAGAAATAAACAAGAAATT
>JACDJE010000495.1:225551-238415 GCA_016647715.1 Pavo muticus | reverse complement strand
AAAAAAAAAAAAAAAGTTTAAATAAATATTTTGGAAGGCATTCAAATTTGTGCTTATAATGCACAAGATAGCATAATTTTGCCTTTTAAAACATTCCAGAGGAAATAGAAAACTGACAATCACAGAACCACAGGATGGCTGAGGCTGGCGGGGCCCCTTGGGTCCTTCTGGCCCAACCTCTCTTCATCAGGGCCACCAGAGCAGGGTGCCCAGGCCCACATCCAGGCAGCTTTTGGAGACCTCCAAGGAGGAGAATCTACAGCCTCTAGGCAGCCTGTGCCAGTGCTTGCAATGATACATCAGTAACAAAAACCTTATCCTCCAAGTGATCACAGCAATCAAAAGATTCTGGTCTTAAAATTAACACATAAGCAAGCAAAAAACCTGTTATGAAAAGGGCAAATAAAGAAGCAGAAACAAATATAATCTGAAATATTCTGACTGCACAAATAGAATATTTAAGATAGTTTTCCCATATTCTATTATTTTTGAGTAGCAGAGGTACACGGAATTTTGCGTAGTTTTGTTCCAACCAGTGATCCAAATTTCAGTCCAAACACACAGAAGTTCTCTACAGAGAGTTAGGAAGACCAGTGTAAAGCAGTGATAGTGTGTATCAGAGAATCATAGAATTGTTGAGTTGGAAGGGACACTTAAAGGCCATAAAGTCCAACTCTGGGCAATGAACAGAGACATCTACAGCTTGATGAGATTGCTCAAACCCCTGTCCAGCCTGACCTTGAGAGTATCCTTACTGTGACACTGACAGATGCTAATGTATTCAGCATTTTCTGTGGGGCATTCCTGAATTCATGTTTGTTTGTTTTTTTTTTTTTAAAGTGCTCAAAGTAATTTGCATTTCCAGATCAATCACAAAACAAATAGGAGACTTGAGACAAAATAAAAGACTATTTAGAATCAACAGTCATATTCCCCTATTCTTCTAAAACTTAATTTTAAAGAATCCAGGACATACTGAAGACTTTTATAGGACTCTCCTTCAGCTTAGCCTCTCCAAGATGTTTGATCCTACTTCAGTAATTTTGTTGTTGCATCTCCTGTTAGATGCATACATATATATAGATCACACATATACATTTGTGTGCATAATACCCATAATTTTTATTTAAGATGAGTCACTGTTAAAATTACTACCTGTTTTGTGAGCATTGAAATTTGTTACAGAGGAAAATGTCTGTTACCCCATCCATTCTTCAACTTACACTTAAATTCTGACTGTATTTACACCAGCAAAAATACACTACAGCAATCAAAGCAGCTTCTCTGAATTTAAACTCACAGTACTTCTACTATCAACATCTTTATCAGCATCTCTCCTGTTAACCTTGGTGGAAGATCCACAAAATTCGTTGGAAAAAAGCAAAGGAATTCTCCTTTGCTGCCTTCAAGATTTTTCCCTCCTAGATATCTGATCACATAAATCTCATATTTTCTATACTGTGACAGAAAAAAATCAATAGAAATAAGACAATAGGATCAAAATCAAGTACTATAATGAAGAATAAGTCAAAACAAACAAACAAGCAAATACACAAAATCCATTAACCTGAAAACAAATTAAGTAACAAATTAATAACATCAGTCAAAGGCAATAAAATAAGTATTTAAAGCACCTGCTGCATATTTCTTTTTGGAGCCAAGGTTCCTAAGGCAAATCAGTCTGAGTCAGACACATCCCCTTGATTTCATGTATTTGAGTTTTCATCCATATGAAATGTATCTCCTTCTGCTCTCAAAACAGTATTACGTTTAAGTGAAGCCACTCACTTAAGTGAAGCAAGTCCTGGTTTATGTCATTGCAAATCCCTGACAGAAGGAAAATTGGTCTATATTTACAAATGAAAGTAAGATTGTATTTTAAATTCCTGTCTGCCGTACAGAGACTGGCTTGCAGCGCATATACACAGGTCACATCCCAGGAATCAATCTCAGCTGCTAAATTTTGAAAAGCTATTGTTGCAGTAATGATTTCATTTTGTTAATACAGTGAGGCTGCAAAAATGTATATTTATAAGATTGAGCTTTAACATTTATAAGATTTAAATAAAGACAAAAGAATCCATAATGCACTTCTAACTGAATTGGGATATAAAACAGCAAGCCTCATTTCCTGAACTCCAGTGATACACTCTATCTTGTTAGCTAAACATAGCTTATAATAGGGGTCATTTCCCCAGGGGCTGTTATACCCGAAAGTGTAAAGTGGAATAGGAGAGAAAATCAAAAAATAAATTTTTAAAAAAGCATAATAATGTAATAATTTTAAAAACCTAAAAACTGCTTTTAAGATAATTTGGCCAGTATTTCAGATGTACTTTGTTCAACAACTACTTCTTCATAACACTGGCCCAAGTTATGACAGTTCTGTGTAGAAATATTTTTAACCAAAATTTACACCAAAGCAGAATGTGTCTGGAAATTAACATCTCTCTTCTCTGAATGCACAAAGGATTTAAAAAGCCATCCCGCAGGACCTTGGCTGTGTTCTTGTTTTGCTTCTTTTTTTAGGCGCAGAACCTGAAGCTAGTGCAATCTAGTCCACGTATGTCCCTGCTCCATCTATGTAGCTATATGGACAAAGTCTTTGTGCTCCTGGCAGCATGTGCTGGGCCATCCTCATGCGTAGGATTCTGGGTGCTCAGCATTCTCGTTCCGTTCTGTAAAAAAACTTTCTCATTGTCAAAACTGGCCAGTCTCAATTTAAAGCATAGTATCACGATACAAACAGCCTGAATATAGTGTAAAAGTAAAACATTACAGGATGTTTTATAGTTAAGTGATATGTGATTTGTAATATTCCAAAACAGATGTGTTTTGAGCAATTTGCTTAGTAATAACAAGGTCAGTGAATTATGCTCTGAAGACACAGATCTTTCTTCACAGCTCACACTGGGAGCTTAGACTATACACATGACTTTACAGAGCTAGAATTAGTAGAGTCATATCCCACTGAAAAGAATCAGAAACTTGCTTAAGAAATTTAGTAATGAAAAGTGTTTTAAATAGATACTGCAGCAATCATTTATCTTGAAGATTTCTAAGATTTTAGCCTTTACAAAAGCATTATCTGGATTACTTGTAGCTATTTTTAATAAAAGAGGTGATGACTGGCAAGCACATTTTTATTTTGATAATTTTGGAATTGTATATACAACTTGCAGATATATTTTTCTTGTATTTTATAAAGAATTTTACTTTTAAAAAAAGATTTGTTATACCAGATCTAAACACAAAGTGATTTGCTTTTAGAAATCCTTTATGTCTTCAGTACACAAGCATTTTTACTTGCAACACTCAACAATAAAATGTTCCTATTATTCTAAAACTCTTTCATACAGAAATATCGTTTCAAAAAATATATGTGGGGGCAATGCAAAGAGTACTCAACAGAAAATTTCCATGCAACTGTAAGCATAATTAAAATATTCCTCAATTGCAATAACCAAAAAAATAAAAAGAAAAAGAAAAAAAAGTTATTGTTTATTTGGACTTTATTTGGTATTCTTGTTATCGCTTACAAGCTAAGCTTTATTTTAAAGAATCTGTTTTTGTTGTGCATACAAATACAATAATTTGCCTTTAAGGACATAATATTACCACCAGCAAATATAAAAACAGCCCTCCAAATGGTGAAGTTATACCAGTACAAAAAAAAAAAAAAATTAAACAATGAGCATAATAAATCAGCTTTCGCCTAACACAGGTTAAGAAGAAACTTTCCACTCTATCAAAGGATTTTCTGTCTGGTATACTATTCTTCATGAATAATATGCACACCACATTGATAATTTTGATATTTATGGTGTTTCGTTTGTCTATTACTACACACAGAATATGTAACTAACTTTAATATATAATTTAAAGCATTCTAAGGTTGCTCAAATTCTTCCTTAACAGAACTATCTATCTAAATAAGTAGGACTCATACAGAATTAGTTTTTATGAGAAGAATCTATGAATTTAACCCCTGAAATATGGAGATCAAGCTAACCTATAGAGAAATAATCATTAAATCAACAACCAGCAGACTGTGGAACTCTCTTATCCTCCTACAAGAATGATGAATATAATGAGAAAAACTATTTTTCTAAGTATCACAAACAATCCATCTTTTCCTCTTTCCTTTAGTAAAGAATGTCCGCTGCTTCTGAATTGCTAATATCTTAAAAATGCAATAAAGATACTTCATAGTGATTTTTTATAGAGATGGAGTGTGTTGACATACCTAAGAAACCATTTACTTAAATGTTCAAGCAAATTGAAGGCAATATCTTATCCAAAACGTTGAGGAGCGGCAGGAATTAAATATACACTTAAAAAGTATTCTAGCTACTGCATTTTCTCCCTTGAACATGAATTCATCAGAACTGCAATATATTGCAAGTTCTAAACTACAAGAATAATATAATTATCCTTTTTGTCTAATTTTAAAGGATAAAATCCAAAATATATTGGCTTGACTAAGGATCTTGCCCTAATTTTTACATTTAAAAAAAAATCACTAAAATGCCAGTTGTATCCAAAAAATTAAATTAAGAATTTTTGTTGTTTCTATTTGTAAACTCACACTAATTTCATTGAAATCAATTAAAATATTCACAAAGGCTTCCAAACTTTTCCAGCAAAATTTCTGAAAACCCAGACCCACCCATACTGTTTCTTGGTAACTTCAGATCATTGTTTCTACTGTTTTTAACCAGGAAATTTTCTTCTAATGTTGAAATCTCTGAATGATTTCTCAACATCAATCTGTACAAAAGGTGAATGCTCCCATCAGAATCTCCAAGGAATGTCAAAGGACCATGAAATTCATATAAAACTTTTGCAGTTTACCTATAATAATATTTATCTTCACAACTCCTCTCAGTATTTGGTTGCATTCAACCAGTTCTTCAACAGGTTCTCTTGTAAAGGTTTCAGGACATTGTTATTTCTAACAGCTTTCAAGAAATGTCCATCAGTTTGGATGAAAGACAACAGATGAAGGACTGAAGAATATTAAGCGCTGACCAACTTCACTTCAATCATGTTTACATTATGTCATGCTCTCTTTACCATTATGTACTGGGAGTTCACTAGATATAGCTCTTCAATGCCTATGTTCTAAAGGAACAGTTTACGCCTTTCGTGTATCTGTCCTGTTTACAAACAAGGCTGGATCAAAAAATATAACTATAAAAGTAAATCTGGTCTTTTTTCTTTCTAACATATATTCAAATCAATAAAATCTCTCTTCAAACCAGCATATCCCAAGTGCCTAATACTAAATTTGTATTCCTTTGATTGATGCTTTAAGTGAAGTTTACCAAACTGTCACATACTCTCACTTAGTGATGTTTGCATTACAGTTCTGACAAGAAAAGAGTACAGTGAAAAGTACAGTGAAAAGTACAGTATGGTTATTTTAGTAAACTGGCACGAAACTCTTAAGAACATATGCCTCTTGATTTAGGCAGATTAGATAGGCTTGGGAGTTCCTTCTGATTTCATCTAAGGGACGAAAATGAAACTTGGTGTAGTGTATAGGAATTCTTGTACACCTAGACATACAGACACCTCAAAATACCTTCCTTGTAAAGAGAAAAGAGAGAATAAGGAAAATAATCAGTTGAAAATTTACTTGCAGAAGTTGCTATTAAGAGGATGACCTAAAATTGTTGTGGTATGGTTTTTAAACTGAAAAAGTTTAAGTAGAAGCTGTTGGCCTTCCCTCTGATGAAATAAGTCATCAAATTGTAGTTATACGAGGCCCTTTCCTATTCTCATCTCTAAGAAGCAGATTGCATAGCTCACACATACTTCAGTGATATATTATAGTTATCAGAGAAGTGAAAGAGGGAGATTTCACTAGGTTGATGTGGGACATCACAAGTAGAAGGATTTTATAGACTTTCTCACAGTTAAACTTCTGCATATGAACACAATTTCATCCAAACTTTTTTTTTTAATGCCAAAATCACTTTGTTAGGATTCACCTAATATGAATGTAGAAGTCCATAGTGAAGGTGTGTTGCATCTGAGATTAAGGGCACTTTAGAGACAATGAACAGATAAGAGGTACCAGGGCATAATTCATCTGATTTAGTTTAGATGTCTAATACATTGCAAACTGATTCAGACTTTAGAATTACCTATGTAACTCCACTGACTACAAAGAAATTCTGAATTTTTCTATCCGATGTAGATATCCATGCTGTGGATGTCAGTTTGGTCAGATTAATTCCTTAACTTTTGTATATTTTGGAGCAATGTGGATCAGCAAGTAATATTTGCAAATTTGGCTTCTAAGTTACTTTCTCCTTTTCAGGCAATTCATAGATCTAAATATATTATGGATTTTAGTGCAAGACTGAAGTGATAAATTACTAAGTATGGACTAAATGATTTTTAGGCAGGATAAGTGATAGAACTGTAATTTGCATTTTGATTACTTTTCCTAGAAGAACACGAAGAAGCAAGACTGCTGCATGTGCTACAAAGTGTGTGTGAACTCTACTACTAGATGCAAAGAACTAGGGAATAAAATAAAATTGAGGGCTGAACCATGACATCTCTAGCCATGTGACTCTGATACCCCGAAGTGTTAAGTGGTGGCTGTAGAATTATGATGGAATTCACTTCAACTACTATGAGCCAGTCATCTGCAGGCTTTTTCACCTAAACTAGGAATGAAGTACCCATTAACACTATGAATAGGATTAATATCTGCATGATTAAGTAAATGAAAATTCTGAAGTGCTGAAGTTAGGCGGGATCAACTCAGCTCTAGAAAAAACACTCTGGGAAATGTGCTCTTTTGGGAGTGGGGAGATCTAATCCTCATCCAGCACATCATTTAAGCAACAGAATGACTATAAACATGTATAGTCTTCAGTGACATTCATCCAGCTCAAAAAGAAAAAAAGAAAAAAAGAAAAGAAAAGAAGATGATAGAAATAGATTGCTGAATCAGGATTTTAGGCCAAAATACAGTCTATTTGTGTGTAGTAAGCATTGCTCCTTATATTAACATACCAGTGCACTAATACAAGACCAGATTTATTACATTCATCCACATATCTATCTTAAAGTAGTTCTGAAAAATAATTAAAATTCTACATTTTTAAATTCAACTAAACAAATAACATGCAAACATCAGTTCATACAATCACATTGACTTCACAGCATTTCAAGCAAAACTTTTAAAAATATATGCATTTAAGTATCATGTCTTTTTAATAAAGCATATTCTTCACTTTAAAAAGATCTCTACCATAAATGCTTAAATGAAATTATGTTAAATTCAGGACATTCTAAGAAAGTATCTGTTCAGTAATTAATGCCTATTGTTTCCCAGTGATAGACACTGGCCATCAGTGCAGATTTCTGAAGGTTTAGTTTCTAAGAGTTTCTTCTGGTTAGCTTAGGTATCACTCTTGCATAACATATAAATATTGTGTGATTAAGATGTGTAATTGAAATGTCTAACTTTCAGGCAGATGCTGGTCTATGTGACCTTTTGTAACAGAAGGGTTCTTTTATCACTTAAGCTTTTGGTTTCGTATTTCTCATCTGCTCTCTTCTGCCAGTGTAACCAAGAATTTAAATCAAAATCTAATTAGACTACATATGCTGTTTAGGAAAAAGTTCTTGAAAAAGTCATGATTCATTATAGGCTTTGATATTTCCAGATAAATGAGAACATGTGATTTTAATTGTTTTAAATTACTTTCAACCATTCTTTTACTCAAATAAAAGGAACTGAATACAGCTCTTTGATTTAAAAAAAAAAAAAATAAAGAAAAAAGAAAAGAAAGAAAAGAAAAAGAAAGAAAGAAAATCTGATAACAGAAGAACCAGCTCTAGGTTCCCATCAACTGTATAGTTTATGTTTCGTGATTTATTGAAATGCATGATTTTCAACTAAGTAGTATTAAAACTCAGCTATTTTCTAACATATTTCTGATACCATTATCATAAACTTCTAATCAAAAGTTGTTAAATGACATTTAATTCCTGCAGGAAAAAAAAAAGTTCTCTGTGTATACATGTTGACCATCTAGGATGTGAATAAAAGTTTGCTTTTTAGCAACGTTGAAATAAAAAAGATTGGCATATTTTTATATTTATCCTTTGATATTCTAGTAGCAAAACTGAATGTATTTTAACTATGATGCACTTACCTGATTCACACCTTGCAATATTCTAACTGACACTAAGGCAGGCCACATTTTTAACTTTCACTGGATTAAAAAAAAGTTGTGTCAGTAAATGATAACTGACTGGGAGGTTTTGTCCAAACACAATCGATATTAAGAAATATATTTGAATAAAAAAAAGAAAAAAGTGTTGATCTCAGATACTTTTCACAAATATGTAAGTTCTATTACTGGGGGAAAAAAAAAAAAAAAAAACTTTACGTGAGCATGGCCTACTTAGTTATTTGACCCAGTTGTTAATAAGAAGTAGCCAGAATTTTCTTTTATTTCAGAGAGAGATTGTCTACTGTTTTAAGAATAAGAACTTGAGTATTTCCCCTGATAGATAGCTGACAAGTCATTATGAGGAACTGTGTCTTCTAACATCAATCCAATACAGTCCTTTATTAATTGTTTGAATGCAGTCCTGTGTCACACTGTATGTAAAAATGGCATTCTGGAAACTTGCATTACGACAATAGAGATTGTCAATAACAATTTCTGTAAGCATAACCATTGGTTTTAAATGCACAAAAGCAAAATTTTATAAATTTGAAAAATAAATAAATATAAAGCATGAAAACAGATTCAGAATCTCCATTACTTCATTACATTTGTGATTCAATAAATCTAAAGTGATTTATTTATGTCACCTGGTTGGATATGTAATGCATTCATACAGGCGTCTTACTTACATTTACTTACATTTACTGTTTTGTTATTATTGATATGCGATTATCAGAACAAGCAAAAACATATGTAAAGACATCAGACTTCAATAATATTTTTACAGAGTAAGTGGAAGATGGATTTGCAGAGAGACAACACTAACATCCAGAATTTCTCAACAATGTACAATGTCTACTGACATTCTTATTTATATAAGTTGCATATGCATATTCATTGTAACAATGAATATGCTATCAAAAATAATAGCTTTCAAAATATTCTCAAATTCCAAATTCTCAGAACTTTCTGTCAATTTTTTTTAAAGGTAATGCACCTCAGTGAGAAGTTTAGTAAGATGACCTTGACTACAGAAAGGCATTTATTTAAAAAGAGTATATCTATATGTTAAAACAAAACAAAACAAAACAGAAAATCACCGTGTAAGATAGCTGAATATGAACCGATAATCTAAATAACTCCTGACTGAAAATAACTTTCTACAGTACAAAACACTTTATTTAAAATCCTCTTCAGGGACTAGGAGACATGTAGTGGAACGCAGAATATTTTAAAAGTTTTTTTTTCTTATGGTTTCAGATAAAGGAATAACAATACAGAGCTGAAGTTTTAGAAATGTACAACAAAATTATTTTTATATGAACTGTTTTCTATAACCAAAATTACATAATTGAATGACATAACTTGCTGGACTATTTACTTTGAGAACTGACATTGTTGAAGGTGAGGGGAGATGAGGAAGGGGGAAATAATACTTGATTAAAAGTTTCAGATCGACTGATATCCGGTATAAATTTCATTGATTTTGTCATCAGGTTAACTAGTCACCTGAATGAAAAGCTCTCTTCTTCTGTGAATGAAGCAGCTCTCCTACAATACTAATGATCTCTTAAATATAAATACGTTATTTAACAAGCTTTTTGTTTTACTAAGCCAGTGCTTACATATATGATAACAGAGTAAAGTCAGTATTCTTAGATTTTTGTTTAATAGAAGATAAAAAGCAGCTCACCACATAAACCAAATGATGTGTACCTCAAGTGCATAGTTAGATGTCAAGCTATTTACTTCACATAAATGCTGATTCTTATGCTAGAAAGTATCTAGGTCTCCAATGCTCTAAAAATTAATATTTAGGTACTGAAAAAGAAAAGAAGAAAAAGAAAAAAGAAAAAAAAACAACAACAACTATGTCCTGATTGAATGTATTAGGTGTATTATGTATAGAACTCCAGTAAGTCCAGTGAAACATTGCAATGCCCATTTTGTTTTACCAATCACAAGTTTCTAGCTTCACCTGCGCACACTTCAGTGCAGATCACGTACCAGCACATCAAAGCACGTGGCTAGCAGAGCACTGGGCCCGCTAAACACTCAGCTTCATCAGCGACCAGGGTGAACCAAAAGGGACCAGCAGCACCAACTCGGGGCGCACGTGGCACAGAGCGGCTCCCCGCAGCCCGGCTCGGCTCCGACAGCCTCCAGCTGCGGGCGCTGCCCTACAGCACCACGGACAGCGGCCTCCCTGTGCCCAGCCCGCGCCACGCAAGTCTACAAAACACGAAGTTGCACCCTTTTCTCATTGCTATTATTAATAACGTTATTTTCCGTCCGGAATATCTCATTTTTTTTTTGACGCAGATTGGTTGACCATATTCTCAGGACACAATTCCATCAATTGACAAGTCTAGCGCTCAGAACTGAAGATCTGTCATTGGCATTATGTTTGTTTAGTTTGCTTGTATATCTCATGTAAGCGTTTTATTTCAACAGCTTCTTGCCCATCCTTAGAAAAACATTTATCCTCATTCAGTCTCCAAAATGGAATTAATAATATAGTGTATATTTGTTACTGTGTGCATTTTCAGCACCTTTTATATCGTGATATATTGTAGATTAAAAGCACAATTTGTGGTAAAGTTCAGCCTGATTAAATAGCAATACAAAAGAAAATCACTTCAAGCCTGAAGATTCATTTGGCAGCCGAGAGCAGTAGGTCAATTTCTAGGTTAAGGAGTTACTGAAATGGCAAAGATGTCCTCACAGCAGTAGATATCTATTTATATTTGACACGCTTTTTATTTACCCAGTTTATGCTTTTTTGTTTAAATGATTCACTCCATAAATATATTTACACTGCTTGTAACTGAGTGCATAAAACATATGTGACTCCAGAAACAGTGGAGTCAAAATTACTAATGAAACTATTTCACTTTTGTCAGGTTTAATGGGGGGGGAAGGTAACTTTCTCGCTTTACCCATTGAGATAACAGTATATTTCAGCTTCTGGAGGGGCTGAGGATTGATTTTTCAGGCAAATATATGTATAAAGTACACTACCTGAAAGGGAGTAGGATGCTTTGGGGATGTGCTGTCACCATTAAGTGATTTCAGAAGGCCCTGCTGAAGTTACGGAGCAATGAGCTATTGCTAGGCCTTCTGCTCAGCACAGGTATTTGTACACACTGTTGTGCTCCACTAATTAAGCAGGATTGGTTCAGATTGGTTAATGTAGTGCTATGGTAGTTGAGTTAATCCAGTACAGGGTAGAAACCATTCACCTGGCCTGGCATTCAATAAATATGTGAACAGGGAAAACAGTATGCGGATAATTATTTAAAGTGCAAAAGATAACACTTTTTTCTCATCTTCTCCTGTCTTGAGAGTTAGGCCAACTAATCTTGCGCAAAAGTACAGAGAAGACAACAACTCCAAAGAACCAAAGTGGGACCCTGCCTTCCAGCAGAGGAAACCAAAAACCTCTTCGGACATCTGAATGCTCACTGCTGGCCTTGAAGCCAACGACCAAGTCCTACAGAGATGCCGCCACCAGACAAGGGTCACCATCACTTCCCAGCCAAGGTTCACAACACTCCCTGCACACATCCACCTCCTTTTCGAGCCCTTCCCAATCCACAGACGCGGCAGAGCACCTGGACGCAGGGTCCCGTCCCCGCTCCACCGCCCGCGGGGCCAAACGCGGACAGGAACCGACCCGCAGCCCCCAGCCAGAGGCCGGCCCGCCCGTCATTCGGGCATAATGCAGAGCCCGGCCACCCCGCGCCCCTCACCGACCCCGGCCCCGGCTGCCGTCTCGGGCCCCGCTCATTGGCATGCAGACCCCGTCGCTGCCTGCCGCCAAGCCTCATCCCAGCCCGCTGCTAGCCGGCAGCCGAGACGGAGCCAATCGCATATTCATGAGGAGGGGGAAATCCAGCTCTGCACTCCCAGAGGGCCGAGAATCACTCTTTTATTTTTTTAACATTCCCCCCCTGTCTGCCTCCCTTTCAGCAGCGCTCACCCGGGGCTCTGCGCCGCGGCCCCGGCTGCTCCCACCCGCGGATAGCGGCCGCCGACGCCAGGCGCACCCCGAGCATCCCCAACGCGGAGCGCCCGCACAGCACAGCGCAATGCGCGGAGGGACGGCGCGACACGCGTGGACGGAAGGCACTCCGGCAGCCCGCCGCCGAGAGACAGGAAACACAGCAGGGGCTCCTACCTTACAATCCTCAGGACACGATTTCACCGAGTACTCATCCGACTGTAAATACTTCTGGAGCATAACCTCAAACTCTTCATATTTCTCCTGAGCGTGCTGGTCGTAGCGCTGGTAAGCCTGGACGCACTGGCTGCAGGAGCCTCCCCCCCTCAGCACCACATCCAGACTGCAGTTCAAAGTGTCCGGATTGGACAACCCGGCGAACAACTCCCAAAGTGTGTAGGAATTACAAAAGGAAAGGTAAAAATCCGTCAGTTCCCAGCCGGGCGCCGGGCTCTGCCCCGCGCCCCGCGGCCGCCCCGGGTCCCCCCGCCGCCGGCATACCGCCTCGGCATCCCCCACGCTGAAGCAGCGTCCGGACGAGCGGCCCGGCGGGGGGCACGTCTCCGGGGGCGCGGCGGTGGAGTTCCCCAGGAAGGCAGCCTCGCCGTGCCGGGGCTCGCTGCCGCCGCCGCCGCCGCCGTTGCCGGGGGAGGGCGG
>JACDJE010000495.1:148982-225517 GCA_016647715.1 Pavo muticus | reverse complement strand
AGGGCGGGAGGGAGGGCTCGGGGGGGGTGAGGAGCCGGGGCGCGGGGGGCGACGGTTCCCCCATGCCCGGAGGCAGCTCCGGCTCCGCGGGCTCCGGCTTGTCGGGCGGCGGCTGCTCCTTCTCTCCGGTGCCCGTGAATTTGGCCTCGGCGCAGAACCACAAGTGATCAGAGAGCAGGACCGTGAAAAACAAGAGCGATGCCAGGGACAGTCGCCATTTCTGAGCCCTCTCTGAATCCGCGAAGGGTTTCTCGTTCTCCCGGGATGCGAACCAGATTTTTAAGCCGTCGTCATACTGCCGACTGCACATCCAAGCACCCCTGGTCATATTTTGGGAACGCACAGCCCTGGCCGACTCCACCGTGAGGGCTCCTTTGCCGGTGTCACCACAATATGCATTGACTTAAAAGATTGGGGGGATTTTCTTGCCTGTCTTCCTCCTCTCGCTCGCTCGCTCGCTCGCTCCCTCTTCCACTCTCCCCCTCTCTCTCTTTCTCCCTCTTCTTTCTTCTTCTTTCTCTTCCTCTGAGATAGCGTTGGGGTTGGCCGGTGGCTCAGCCTTGGTCTCGCCACACGAAGCAGCCCCAGTCCATCCACCGCGGAGTGCCGCGGAGAAAGCGAGAGCGGTAACGCAGAGAGAGGAGGAGGGAGAGGAGATGGTGGTGGTGGTGGTGGTGGTAGTTGGTGGCGGCGGGGCTGCGCGACTGGTCTTTTCCCCTCTCACCCAGGCATGGTCAGAGCGCAGCTCTCCATCTCCCGCTGAAAAGCCCGCTGCCCCCGGACAGCCGCATGCCGCGTCCCCCGCTGCCGACGGACGGCTCCGGGAGGGCTCCTCGCCTCCTCTTCCTCCCCGCCGCCGCTCCTCTTCCTCAGCCCCGAGCCGCGGCACAGATGCTGCACCGCTGTCTCCGTCTCCGCTTTCTCCTCTCCCCTCTCTGCTCTAACTGGAGAGACGCTGCTGCAGGGCTCCCGGAGCGCTGCCGAGGATGCTGAAGAGGAGGAGGAGGAAGAGGAGGAGGAGGAGGAGGCTGCCGGGGCCGCCGCCGCCGCTGGTGACAATGGGCTGCGGCTGCCGCCGCTGCTGCCGCCGGGCGCGGTGTCCCCGGGCGCACGGGGCGGAACTGCCTGGCTGGGGGCCCCCGATGGCCACAGGCATCTTGGGCCCTTGGGCTAAGTTGCCGCCATCTTCGTCCTGGAGAAACACTTTTTTTGGGGGAGCTCTGCCTTTTGCGTCATCTCCTCCCGCGCCGAGATCTCTCTATCCTGGCGCATTGGCAGCAGCAGCAAGTCTGCCTCCTCCTGCCTGAGGAGGAGGAGGAGGAGGAGGAGGTGGGAGAGGCACTGGGGACCACATGGCCCCTCCAAAGGGCCTCCTCAGTGCAACTCCTTCCACTCGCCTCCCTGCTTCCCCTTGCTGAAGGCACTGCTCAGATCCACACTCCAGCCCTCTCTCCTTCAGGGTCTCCTTCCCTTGTGTCCCCATATACCTTGTCCGTTCAGGGTGACAGCTGCTGTCGTGTCTGTCCTGGTCACAGCAAATCACAAATGGCACGTGAAACCCCAGGGGCTGGATCCCAGCAGGTTTTGACCCCACGGTAAAATGCCTGAAAATAGCTTCCTTTCCTTCCTGATGGTAAGCAGGGAAATGCCCATAAAACCCAAGCTGTTCCCACAAGAGAAGTTTTTCAGAACCCTAGTCCAGCACACCTGAGTTGAGTAAGTGCTGCCAGTCTTTGTGTTTCACCTTTTGGATGTCACTGCCTGGAGAGAGAGACAGAGAACATGGTTAATTGTCTTATTTGGGTGATGAAAGCCAGATAGCTGATGATCTCACACCTACAGCAGAGATCCCACTGTCTTCTGGACCCTACCAGCAGAATCTCTTGCTTAAATGAACATGCTGTTTGGTCACTCCTGGAATTACCTTTATCTTGCTTGCTGAGGCACCTAAATGTAACAGCAACAGATTCACTTGGATCCCTCACAAGACAAGAGAAGAGGTTGAACGTTATCAGATGAAGACCTCTACTATAGCCTAATGCTACAAGGTCTTACTCTCAAGACGTCATGTATGCTTCTGGTCAGAGCACAACTAAGATGTATGTTTTTATTTCTCCATTGGATTGGAGAAAGTCTGAGAGGACATGCCTATCCTCATTCCTCGGGGTTTCTCCATCTGCAGGGAAAGGACCATCTGGAACTGATTAAGGTCCTTGAACAAGGTGCATGCTGTATCCCCCAAAGGTAGCTTTCCCTGTTATTTGGTTAAAGAAAGCTTTATCCATTACAAACATGGCCATGATCTATAAAGTGATATCATTTCTAATAGCTGATGGCGCTCTAGTTCTGTGAGATTAAATCAGAAACTAAACCAGACCAGAGGAAGAAAAAACTTGAACCTTTTCTGGCTGCAGCTGTCATTAACCTAGGGGTGAGTTTACCATG
Source organism: Pavo muticus (assembly GCA_016647715.1). NCBI lineage: Eukaryota > Metazoa > Chordata > Aves > Galliformes > Phasianidae > Pavo > Pavo muticus. The sequence continues at coordinate 223,072 of JACDJE010000495.1, read as the reverse complement.
GAATGTGCTGGAATTTCCATCACTTTGAGCAATAAAGTGAGGTTGGATGTCTTTCAGAAGGAAATGGTATACCTGAAACAGAAGATGCAAACCCGAGGGAGGAATTGCTGAGTGAGGCTCTATGCCCTCTGTTATGCTGGGGGTCAAGGCACATTATCATAATGGTCTCATCTGGCCTTAAAAGATCTATGATTCAAATTCTACACTGAGCAGAAGTTAACTGTGGATTTTATTTTGATAGACTATTTAAAGAGACAGAAATAAATGCTGGTATTGTAAGAAAAAGTCTACAGTACTCAATCAGAATGCAGTTTGCAATTCTCAGTCAATCAGCTCGCACCATCTGCTAATGGTACATTATTAATTTTGGTCTTGGAGCTTTGATTCCAGTGATTTGACATACTGGGCCCTATAGTGTAACTGTGTTTTTGTAATGCCTTCCATTCTGGGAGATGACCGTGACTGAGCTTTTAGTCAGAACAGCATAACTAGTCCAACTTGCAGTGTCATTTATTCAATTATATTTTTCTTCTTTGCTTATGCATTTTTCAATGGAAAAGCAGGAATGAAACAGAAAAAGAAACAGAACTAAAAAAAACCAACAAGCTGGAATAAGCAACAGGTTTTGATGTCAGGAAACCTGAGATTTTCAGAATGTGTTGTATAAGATATATGGCACTGGCATGATTATTTTCGATTTGGCAGTCAAATGAGGTGAAGGAAGTCAGTTTTGGAGTACCCACCTGGCAAATAAGTTTGATTTTTTTTTAATGTATATTGTTTTCCTGTGGTCCTGTTGGGAAAATGAGAGAGTAATAGGCAATTTTGCCATCTACAGGGAAATCAGAAATGTTCTTTACCTCCACAGTTGAATTTTTAGAATTGGTTATAAAAAATGCTGGTATCTAGATTTCATCCGAAAGTTAATATAAGAATGCAAGCATAAGTCTGTTCTCCTCTGTTTACACTTGACTAGGATCAAACAAATTACACTTCCAATCTGCTAGGATTTTTTAGATCTACTTGTATTCCCTGAAAAATCTCAATGTTTTCATGCATTTCCCAACTTTTGTCTGGAAAAATAGAATGAGAGTTCTTTTTCAAAACCCTGCAATAGACTATAATGAGAAGACATTCAGCATTCCTGAGATGTGTGAGTCCTTATTCTTCCAGTCTGTTTTCTGTAACAGAGGATGTGTCATGCAGAACTTTTGTCTCGTCTGTTATGTTTCCCCCAAAGCCCCATTCCCTCTCCACCCAGCTCACTGAATCTTATGGTGTTCGTTGCAGCAGCTGGTTCCTGATGGATCTGAACAGATGCAGTTCAGTTCTCTGGTGCCCCTTAGTGTTAGGTCTTGGAGCTCAAGGGAACAAAATAAGGCTATAAAACCATATCCGAAAATCAAGAAGCTGACTGTGTGTGGAGGAGGAAAGAATCTGAAGGGTACACTGTTGCTGCTTTCTCAAAAAGATCCTTTAACATTTTGCCATCATAGATCTGATGTAGATAAAATAATTTTGTTTAGACTAGGTTAACTGATTATATAAACATGAAGAAAAGGGACAAACTTTCCTAAAAAATAAAGAAGTATGTCCCCATACTCATCATTCATTCTGAAAAACTGTATTGGTGCAAAATACTGACTTCACTTAGAAATGAGAGTTTTTATTGGGAATATTTATTACACATGTTCTGAAGCTTAGCAAGTGCAAAGAATTCATGAAGGTCCATCTCTCTAGCTGGCAGGTCACCAGGTGTCCTGCAGAGCAATCTTCTTAGAGCAGTGTCAGTGAGTGCCATTCTTCGGTCAATACAGTCAATGCTAGTGCTCTTTAGTTCTTTGGCTCATGACATGTAAGATGATAGATAACTGACTGAGCACTGAGGACAAAGTCTAACAGAATGAGCTTACACAAAATTGAAGGGACTTGAAGCCATTGCTCAACCTAAATACCATGTATTTTCCTCAGTGAAGTGCTTTAGTTTAACAATCAGAAATAATTCTTGACCAAACGTTTTAATGGGTAATAAAAACTCATCAGAATGAACAGCTTTAATATTTCAAAGTGATTGTTCTTAAAATTTTGCCTAACATCACGCATACAGTCATCCACAATTTCCTGCATTAGTCTCTTGTTTTTCTATGATTTTTTAATACAAAATTGTGAGAGCTGGAAAACTGTAAATGGGTCTTTCAGATGCTTTGTAAGAAGCTTGAGAGCAATGTCTTGCCTTTGTAATGTATTATAATTTTATTGTTTATTTATGAAAAACTGTATTTCCTAATTACAAAGCACTTTTTTGTGTGTGTAAAATCTTGCACCAGGCTATTCTCAAAATAGTAGAATTTGTTCTGAGTTGTCTGGTTCCACTGGTAAGTGCAATTTTTGCAGTAATTATTAATAAGTACTCAATTAAAACCTTGCATTAGAATGTCATCAAACACTTCTAATATCAAACAAACATTTACAAGTCCTTCATCATTTCGTCTTACATCATCATTTTATTTATTTATTTTTACAGTTGAAACAATTTGTATTCCATAGGAAAATATTTGTAGGCAAAATGATAGGCCAATCATGTGCTTTTGCATCTTCAGAGATGTATAGTTTTGATTTTATTTTAACTTCTTACAATCATGTCTAGATATTATTTTACCTATTACCTGTGAAGAGAGTCAGAGATTTAATTATCTGCATGTTTACTGACAAGAATTATATCCATGCTGGTTCTATAATGTAAGCAATACTGAAGAACTTATTTTATTTTCTATCACACTCATAAAGTTTTACTTTTTCATTCAGAATTTTTTGGAAAGATAAATTATTGTGAGGAAGCTCCTGGCATCTGGGCCTGGTTGCCCAAAGCACTGGGAAATTTTTATTAATGTTAGCAGGCACTGATACTACTAATTCCTGTTCATACAGATCTAATTCTTGCACTCCTCTTTATTTCTGATTTCCACATTACCTTCAATTTTGTCTCTTCGCCTGAATTTTTTTATCTTTTCTCACAAAATCAGAGAATTAACTGTCATCCAGTAAAAGTATTTCAGACTGGAGTTTAAAAGGCTGTACCATAGAAATTTGGAAGATGTTAATGTCGTTTAGTTGATTGAATTATCTTGCAGATGTTTGCTCTGAGTCTGTTGAGACTTCTTGTTAGAGAATGAGAACATGTTTTTGTTTGTTGACATTTTCAGCCATAGAAGAGTGAGCGGATAATATGGAATCTAGAAGACCAGTATTTTCTCACAAAAATTGTAGGTCATCTTTATTATGACAACTTTATAATGAGAGCTCAGTCATAGTTACATCCAGCTGGTATATTTGGGCATGAGCTGAAATGAGCCGAGGCTATTCTTCATTAACCAAAGCCATCAAACAAGTGAAATATAACTTTTGCACATGACTGCAGCAGAAAGATAATATAAATGTCTCGCTCAAATTAGTCTATGCCTATTAGAGTAAGGTCTGATCCAAAGCATGCTGAGATCAGGAGAAAGATTGCAATGGGTTTTTAAATCAGGCTTGTAGAAAGGAAACAGGCAGAAGAATAAAGGTTCCCCCATATGGAGATGGAAGAAAAAGGATTGGGAGAACCACCAAAAGGTAGATTACACCTTTTAAAATATTTTTGCCTTCTTTTCCTCTCTTACTTATTCTACGCAGTTTTCTAACAAATGCTATACCTTGGTTATCTTTTTAAAGACACTGAAGACGTTTTTTTTCCCCTTTTCAGCTTATTTGCCTTATAGCTATCTTAGAGCTATCTTGTGATAAAAGGCACTTCCTATTAAGGAGATAATATCCGATTTTTTCTCAGAAATACTCCTTTATTATCTTTTCCTTAAATAAAATAAGAAATGTGAGCACTAGATGGAAAGTCTTATGTTTTGTTTGATCAGCCAAATAGTTTTCATTTTCTCATTCTCACCTTCACTCAAAGGAAAAAAAAAAAAGTATTTCAGATGTAACCTCACTGTTCAATCCACTGTCTAGTTTTCTATTTTAGCATGCAACTATAGAATGTTTTTGATCCACTTAAGTTACAATGCCTAAATTAGTAAGCCAGGCAGGTTTTCTTTGTGATATACTGATGTGATGCTGTTTGCAGCTCTTTTTCCATCCATGTCTGTGATATGAACAATGTGGAAAAGAGAGAAGGACTGAATTTAGGAAGACTGCAAGTTACTAAGAAAACTTCTCCCTTCTTATTATTCCACATGTTATCCCACTTTTATAGAAAGTATGTAATCCTAGAAAACTCTTTTCAAACTGATTATATGAAAGTTTGGGGAACAGTTTTACATTTTGAGTAATCATATCTGCAGCATGAGTTTAAAATGCATTTGATAACTTGGGCATGCCTGAGAGAGATCTAGCAGATTCTGCCCTAAAGCTACTACATTTCTTTTGAACAAAAGAAATACTCTTGTTAAAAAATCATATCTAATTATGTATAATATTGTTATAATCTTTAAACATAGGTTGTTGTATATATATTGAGATACATAAATATTTTTTGGTAGCCTTTAATCTCATTTAGCTTTATTTATCCAGACTTAAGCATCTGGTCAAAGCTTATCCCTTCAGCATCTTGCTAATAAAAAGACACTGCTACTTCAAGAGCACAATATTTTCCATCTTAAGACACATCTAAAACAGGTAATCTTGTATGGCAAATCATCCTCTGCCATATCTTTCCACTGACTAAGGAAGAAATCCTCTAGTTTAAATTGTTGCCTAACTAACGTCTCCTTAGGTTGCTAAAGACTACGCAATAGTTTTAGATTAATCAGCCAGGTTTCTGGCTTTGTGTCACAAAATACTCTTCTTGAAAAGAAAAAAGAAAAAGAAAAAGAAAGAAAGAAAGAAAAAAAACCTATAAGAATGTGTTAACACTTTTTAACACTTTTTTTTTTTCCTTTTATAGAAACTTTATTCACTGTTAGAAAAGCAGATTGAATGAACTGGGCATTGGTACCCATTTTTTGACCCCAGGTGTATCCCTTTCCAGACAATTGTAATATGCTGCCTTCTGCCAAGTGGCTATCTTGCCAATGAGGAAAAGAGTGTTGTTCTGGGTTTTTTGTGTTTTTTTTTTTTTTTTTTTCTTTTTTTCTCTCTCTCTGCTCTCTTACCTTTCAGGGTATTCCTGTGAAGAAAGCATGTGACTGAAGTTGTAGTGATGACCCCCCAAATGTCTCCTTTTGTCTGCAACACCAGCAACAGTTTTCTAAATGCTTTTACTGTGGTTGCATGTGCATTGTGAGACATTCAGAGAACTGAGTGTAGACTGAAGGTAAGGAAAGAGCCCCAAGATGTCATCCTATTTCCACTCTTTAGATGGTAAATGGAAAACCATTCGTTCACTTTTCCTCAGCACCTCTATTTATAAACAGGGGAGGCTGGGAGAATTAGTTACTGTCTGCGAAGTGCTGCTTCACATAATAAAAATAATGATTTAACCTCCTGATAGGATACTATATAGGTTAATATATGTATTGTTCCTTCTCATTTTGCTCTGAATATTTTTTATTGTTTCAGATCAGGTTGCTCTTCCTTTCTAAATTTATTCGCATAAAGATATTCACTCGAAGTGAATAAAGATTTCCCAAAGAAAGGATCTCGTTAAGATCATTCGAAATCTTAGAATAAATGAATAGTATTGCCTTCCTAGTTTTCCAGTAAAATGCATTGTGTGATATTTGGTGATATCATTTTCATTACATTACATTGCTGGGAAAGAAGAGCTTATTTTCATGCTTTTTACTGCGGGGAAGTCAGAGAAAGAGAAAGGAAATGCAATCATAGCGGGTACTTTAGTGTCCTAATTAGATGCACTGAGTCTTAAATTTAACTCTTACATTCAGTTGAAGTTCGTTTTTCTCCTCTTTCATTTCACATTATTCACTTTTTGCTTCTAGAGACAGTTTCTGCTGGCTGGCTGTGGCTGTGCAGGACTCGGTTCTTCTCATAGCACAAAAGCAAATACGGCTTTCAGTGTTACCTAGCATATTCAGAGTCTTGCTAAGGGTAAGCAGACAGACTCTGCCTCTAAGTGCGACTATTATGGCTATAATTTGCTCAATGCCATAAATATAGCCAGCCCACAGCTAGTGGAAGCACACAGTGTGTTGCTGAGGTGACAATGTACTCTCACAGTTCACAGACCACCATTTTATACCATGTTGGCTGGCTCAGCTGCACATGGGCTTCGCAAAACGGTAAGAGAGAAAACACTGCAGAGAGGCAATCATCTTCAGCTTCTTTGCAGTATTTCTCTGCAAAGTATTTCTCTTTCTTCATAATTACTTACAGGAGAGAACTCCTTGAAAGCCTGATTTGTAGACCAGAATCCCTTTTAGTACACAAAGAAAAACACAAAATGAAGAGGGAGTCGGCAGTGTATTTCAGATACCTAACTTAATGACAGAGAAAGAATTCTCTCAAGTAAGCTACTTAATCTCCGTGAAGTTCTTCTTTAGTCATTGAGATAGACTCCTTTGTAGAGATACGCAGAATAATTTTAATTAGGCTCCTTTTCTGCATCAATAGCTAGGAGAACTTCTATTCTTTGTCTGATGAGCCTTAGGAGGGAGCTGTTTAAGTTTTGCACCTAGAGCACAGTTTAAAAAGATTCACCAAGCCTCTGATATGCAAAATGCGTCAGTTAAGATCATGAGAAGTTGTAATGGTGGTTAGTAGACAAGATCAGGAAGGGTGAGAGTGCTCTGCCATAAAGACGTACTTACAGAGTAATCACTGTGGAAAATGTAATCCATAGAGACAGTAGAGAAACGTAGAGACACCCTTTTGAAACAGAAAAAAGTTTACTGTTTTACTGTTTTTTACTTTTTTTTTTTTAAATTAGAATGAATGTTTCTGGTTTCCTTATTTATCAGCTGCTGTGAAAAATGCATTTTTTTTTAATTTCTATCTGAACTTTCCACTGTGACTAGTTTGAATAAACAGAAAATATTTTTGGGTTCATAACAGTGACACTTGTATTGGTCATCATTTTGAGAGGTTGCAGGGCAAGAAAAATTTATGATTATTTGGTCTTCGGGTTTTAAGTTTATCAAAAGACCAAATATGGTTCCATCTTAACGTGTTTTAAAAGGAGAACCAACATATCTAGATAAAGAAGTGCCACAAAGAAAGGACAAGAGTGGTGGATAATCGTGGATAATCAATCTTGCTTAGCTAGGACTTGAAGATTTGCTATTTTTGGTAGCCTTATGACAGAAGTTTGATTTCTTACTTGTAACTTACCTACATTTTGGATGGTGAAAATGCTGATGAATAAATGGGTACTTCAAAAATCATACCATATTTTTAAAGTTAGTAATTTTAAAGAAGTTAATCAGATGTTAAGAGTCTACCAGATGTTTAGATTATTGAAATGTTTATGATATCCCACTGAGGTACAAAAACAGCCTAATGTACTTTACTTAACTTCAGTTTAGAGGCTTTGTTATATTTCCTAGGCAACTTTCAGTCTTTAGATGATGTAACACTCAGTTTTAGTCTAATGAAGTCTTTTCTCCTACTTGTCAAGAAGAAAAAGGAAAGGCTCCTTCAGGGTGATTCAGAGCATGGATGTTTAGCTTTGGACTTGATGATCCTTATGGATCCCTTCCAACTCATGATATTGTATGATTCTATGATAGAAATCATTTTGGATATGAAAGTTAAGCTTCTAGTTTTATTTGAGAATGCTGCTCCTTGTTTAATGTACAAATTTGTGAGTCAGCCTTTTCTCCTTCGCAAACAACAATCTGATGAAAAGGGTTTTTTTAATGCATTATCTGTGTCTGTTAGTAATTTTGCATTATGAAGAATGAAATATATGTGTTCATTATAAGCACATACAGACAGCCCTGGGAACAGATGGGAGAAGTAATCCACTCTTGACTATGAGCAAAGGTTACAGTTTATACCACTCACCTCCCTGTAGTTATTGTTACCATGAATCACAGAAGGAAAAAAAAAAAAAGTGTCACAGATTTAAGGTATACTTGTTGAACTTCTTCCTTTCTACATAGCTAACCATTGCAAGTTACCTTCAGAGCAGAGAAGCTAGATTTGCCTATCTATTGATTTGAGGGTTTAATAAAGGAACTTCCTCTCGTGAAAATATTTCCATAGATGCTATGCATATATTGTCCAAATATACTTAATTTTAGCCAGCAGGAAGAGTGAGAGAATGTAAAAGCATCCTAGAGATCACAATAGAATTTCTCTTATGGAGTTAAGTTTACTCAGTAGCTTCTAATTTATTAGTCCTCAGTTCCTAAATTAACCAGTCATCTGAAAATGAACAACACAAAATCAGAAGTACCACCAAGAAAGCACTCTGAATGTTCTGTATGCAGAAAAAACAATTCTATCACTATTCCAATGTTGCAAGAAGCAAACATACAATATGATTTTAATGTATAAATATATTTTTAAAAAATACAAGAGAAATAAGGTGTTGTAGATGTGAGCTTGGGTACTCTATTATCAAATAATTTCCCTCAGTGGAGCTATTGGAATTTCTTAGGTAGTCTTTCTATTCTCCTTCCATGGAAAAGTAATTCTTAGTGGATGGCACACAGACAGCTTGGGTGTTATTAATAATTCAAACAACTGTATTTTCAATTATGTTGTTGTTAATTACAAAACAAACTAAACTACATTAGTTTCTAAAAGACTGCATAATTATTGGATGTATTTCTGCACAAATATCTCAGTGAAACATCTGCCCAGATAAATATTTCTCGAAGTGTTCCTTTAAATCTAAGCTGGCAAGGTGAGCAGAGTATAAGCTTTGAAATTAATTAAAACTATCTGCATTCATTTACAAAAAGCTAATTCCTTTGCCTGAGTAAAGCCTAAATTTCTTGTTGTGTTTTCTTTCCCCTTAATAAGCTAACTGTATTTCTGCCTTTTTCTCTTTAGTCTATTATTTTCTTGGAGAATACAATTATTTATAAAAATTTTTCAGAAACATAGTGCTGAGGCCCCTATTATACTACAAAGACCTATCACTCTGTGCAATCATTGTTGGCATATGTCCATTGTAATTTTGTTCGCAGATTTCTATCATCCAAATATCAAACTCAAGGCTTAAATTATTGATGGATATTTTCAGAAAGCTGCAAAATGTGGGTAAAAATATACAGAACAGCACTTACATAAATATGTTTGTCATATTTTTTTTTCATAAGTCATAGAATCATGTCATAGAATCATAGAGTGGCCTGGGTTGAAAAGGACCACAACGATCATCTAGTTTCAACCGCCCTGCCATGGGCAGAGTTGTCAACCACTAGACCATGCTGCCCAGAGACACATCCAGCCTGGCCTTGAATGCCTTCAGGGATGGGGCATCCACAACCTCGTTGGGCAACCTGTTCCAGTGCGTCACCACCCTCTGAGTGGAAAACTTCCTCCTAACATCTAACCTAAACCTCCCCTGCCTTAGTTTTAAACCATTCCCCCTTGTCCTATCACTATTCACCTTTGTAAATAGTCATCCCCCCTCCTGTTTATACATTCCCTTCAAATATTGGAAGACCACAATGAGGTCTCCATTTGTCTTTTCCTCTTCGAGAATTGTTCTGAACCTTACAAAATAGATTGCGTGAAATTAGTACTGAAGATTAGTAAAATACTCTAAAAATGAAGTTGGATCACTGAAATTGCCAACTTATTTTTATTGCTAAGTATTTACTACACAGTACTATAACAAATGATAAGATTGATAAGTAAGAAGTGCGATGAAAATAGTTTTTATTATACTACAGCTTTCATTGGAGTATTTTTGTAAGTACTGTAGACATTAAAAATAATATTAATGAAAACAAAAGATTTCATGCTACGATATTCCTGCTGACAGTGCTTGTTAAATATTATCCCATCACTTTTTTCTCCAGGTGAAAATGAGTGCAGTGCAAGGCAAACAGTGGCAACAGTGTCAGTAACTTACTTAAACAGCTTTGCTGCCAACAAATCATATTTTCAGACTTTCCATGAAGGAGTTTCCTCATGGAAAACAGAATGCGAGCTTGTTTCAAATGTTATTTAATAAATGTGCATGAAGTTCTAAGAACTAATAATATATAGAGGAATATATGCAATTAGTGCAGGAGTGAAAGGTTATTTGAAGAGAGAGATCTTATAAGGCCATGAAGTACAAAAATAAATTCCTTTTTCTTTTTTTTAAATTCTTTAAATATTTGGACTAAGATTCTGGGTTCTTTGTCTTGATTCCAAATAAAAAATTTTAAGCAAGTTATTTATTCTGTAGAAATAAGACTTTGGTTTACAGCTCCAGTAAGTAGACTGATTCACTCTACTGGACATTACTGATATACTTTCTCTCCTATTATCACTCTCTCTTTATTGTTTTTGCTAATATTTTGTTATACCTGAGTAAATTTATTTTGCAAAACAAAGCCAATTATTCAGAACTCTTAAATAACTTCTTTCTATGGCTACATGCACCCTTCCTAGAGATTTTTAACTGACTTCATTTCCAGAACAAACATTCAAGAAATGAATCATGACAGAGGAAATATAGAAGCACATTAGTTGGAAGAGCCTTCTCACCCAGGAATAATAGCCACATTATGTGTCTCGTCTGAACAAACATTTTTTGACCATATAATATTCCTGAACAAACTATCAAATGCAGAAAATAGTTGTTAAATAAATATGAATAACAAACATTTTTGGAGCCTATGATCAGTTCAAAAATCTCTCTCAGGCATGAAAAACAAATCAAGTAAATAGAGCTTTATTATTAATGCAGACCTAATTATACATTAGCACTTTGTTAGGGATTTTCCAGCTGTCCTGTCTATTTTCAATATTTCTGTACAAATTCACCTTTTTCTTCCCTTCTGATGCAAATGCATAACTTGAATTATGACTACCAACACCTCTGCCTTCTCTCAGTAAAGACACACTATTACAATAGCATTGCTGCTTGAATATCAGGGCACTTTTATCATGTACTCATAAGGATGGCTTGCTCAGCTTTTTGTGTGAGTAAAAGCATTTAAATGTACTGTATGGATGCTAAGTAGAACATCTTTCAGTACTTTAATTTAAGAAGTACAAATTGCTAAATAAAGTCCACATAAGTCAGGAGTAGTTGCAATCTCTGTCTTAACAGCTCCTTTTTATCACTTCTCTTAACCAAGAATCATTATAAGAGATTCCCTACTTTGGAAAACAGCTTGGAAATGATTTATGTTCTCTACTCTCTCCTTTCAGGAATTCACTAGCCCTGTTACTATAACAGTCTTGATTTAGCCTAACTACACAATATACATATTTCACTGACTAATTCTGCTCTAAGAAATTAAATATGAAAGCATGGATATTTGGCACCTGCTGTAGGGCAGCAGACAGATTTGTCTGTGGTGGGTGCAAAACATCCACGTGCCATGTTCGTTCTTTGCAGGGAGCTCTGGCCATCCTCAAAGTTCATCCCAGTGGAGAAATGAGTTGCCGCCACTTTCTGAACCTTTGCTACCTCTGACTCTCCAAGGTCATTCCCAGAAGAGAGCCACCACTGTCAGCTTTGCCAGCACTGCAGTTTAACACGGCAGGAAGCCAAGCACCACACAGCTGTTTGCTCACTCCCTCACCAGTGCAATGAGGGAGAGGACTGGAAACAAAATAGAACTCATGGGTTAAAACTTATTTACAAGAGCTGCTCTGAAAGTAATGTCTCCTATTATATTATGTTGGCCCACAATATCAAAGGCAGATGTTGGTGGTTTGACAGTAGAGGCTGAACCTTCCCACCAATATTCCATTACATTCTGTTGCCATGTGACAGATGGCAGCAGAGGGGCACTCTGACAAAAATGTGTCTGACACAGAAATGCGTATGAAGCAAAGGTGTGTAACTGAATTCCTCCATGTGGAAAAGATTGCACCCGCTGACGTTCGTCAACACATTTATGGAGACCAAACAGTGAAAGTGGAGGAGTGGTGCACTTCAACAGTAACAACTGTGGGTTAACTCAGTTGGTGCAGATTTTTACAAGTATGGTATGCAGACTCCTATTTATCGCTGGCAAAAATGCATAGTTGATGATGGTGACTGCTGAAAAAGAGCATTTTGTAGCTGAGAATTTGCTTTATGAAACAGTGTTATTGTACTCTTTGTGTCTTATATTTTCCATGGAAACGAATAGGAGGTATTACTTTTGAAGCACCCTGAATTCTAAGAAAAGGAAAAGAGAAAAAAATGCAAAGATTATACATTTATATATGTATGTATTTATATATATGTCTACATACAATTACTTGCCACACACTGACTGACATCCTAACTCCACTCCCTGCTGCCATGACATAATGGCGATGGTTCTTCCTCACTCAGTGGCCAAGCCTGGTTCTGGGCACATATCCGTCACTCAGCAACAACCAAAACATTGGTGTGCTGTTAATACCATCTCAGCTGAAACCAGGACAGCCAGAGAACACCACCAGGCCAAGGATCTCGAGGTATTTGTTTCTCCATTGATAAGGTAAAAGGGCAAGACCTAATTGAAGATACTGGCCTAAGTGTAGCCCGTATTTCAGCTTTACCATGGCAGAAGTTACCTACTCATTACAGCTGAGTTTTGAAACCACTTTAGGAAAACCTCTACTCATTTCAGTCCTGATAGGCCTTGGAGGATTATGAAGTCAGCCATCTTACAGAGGAACACTTACTTCTGAGAGACAAAGTGGACAACGTGGTCCTTAATGCTAACTGGACTATCAACTGTTGCTCTGCTTTATGCCCAAGAATGCTTACAAGCCATTCTGACAGAATGCATTACATCTGAACAAGATCCTTCAGAAGCTTCAGAGCTGAAGAACTTTATCCATTGCATTTATTACAAGAATGAGTGACAGCGAGATGGAAAAGTACATGTAGCCAACCGATCAGGGCACAGCTTCACAACAGATGTCAAGAAGTAATGCAACGAGGCCTTTCAATCTTCCTCCAACAGCCATCAAAAGGCAGATCTTATGATTCCTTTCCCTTATCCCATGCTTCTTGCCCTGCCAGTCATTGACAGTTACTAGTTTTTCTGCTACTCTTTTCAAAGTCTTTTCTTCAGAGAACTTTCCTGCCAGCACCTTTCCCAGTCCTGATTTTCCTGAGTGCTACAGACACATGGCATGCTTGCCTTGGGCATTGCTCTCTAGCCATAACTTTTTTTGTCTCCACTTTACTCCACGTTTGACACAGAAGGAAATAATAGCTTCTATCCTCCCTCTGCTACAGATATATAACACAAAGACCACAGTTATCACCCAGACTCTTGGCTATTCTCTCCTTTCTCCTTCCAACAATAAGCCTGTATCTGAACAACTCTGTATCTTTACTACCTCTACTGAGACACCTGAGACATCCCATCAGAAAGCAACTTCAGTTTTAACAAACGATTAAACACAAATCCAAACTATGAACTTTTATTTTTAAAAAGTCAATATTAAGGAGGAAAAAGCATCCATCCAGACTTTGGAAAATAAATGAAAAGGAATAGGAGGGGCAATATATGGTATCTTGCACCCCAGTCAAGGCAAATGATATGGAGGTGACATCAGGACTGTGGTAGGCACTTGCTTAGAAGCAGTCAGTAAAGAGATACCTCTAACAGTTTTCTCAATGAGAAGAGTCTGTCTTTGAGGTGTAAGAGTGTGCTAGCAGGAGCAGTATCTAATATCTTTCTTAAGATGTTCTCATTCATCCTCTACAATTAAGCCACTCTCCTCCCTGCCATGAACACCTTCCTAGAAAGGAAGAGAGTCCAGAGCATCCAATGTGTCACTTTGTATGAGCAGCAGGTCTCACTTTGAGCTTTTTGCCTGGAGATATTTCTCCTACAGTTGCAATCACAGAGGGGCCCATGCCCAGCTTTTACAGAACAGTAACGTGACCCTGTGGTTGTGCCAAGATTGTGAAATGGGTTTACAAAAAATGTGCGAGGGGAGAGAGTGGGCACACAAAACAGGTTATGGCAGCAGCCATGTTCTCAAAGTGGTACTTAGCGTATTCAGGCATGACTGGTTCTTCTAGCTGCCCTTCCTGCTTCTAGAAATGCATGCATGAAATGTATTGCTATTTAGCTGTGATGCACAGTGTCATTTTTGAAGGTGGTGCCATGGCCTCAACCAGATGGAACAGTCAGTCAAACTACTTGATGCCATGCCTGGGAGCTGTCAAGGACAGCCTAATTCAGGAGGTCTGGTCACAGGAAAGCTACATTGGCTGTGCTCTGAGCGTGCATGGTCTGGGCTGTGATGTGGTATGTAGCTGCTGAGATGCAGACTGGCTACCTGGCAGCTGCTGTTTTCTTGACTTTAGTATGCCTGATAGGTCATCAGTTCAGGAAACTCCCACTCTCTGAATCATAGAATCACAGAATTGCTCAGATTGGAAAAGACCTTAAAGATCATCAAGTCCAACCACAACCTAACCATACTACCCTAACTCTTAACAACCCTCTGCTAAATCATGTCCCTGAACTCCACATCCAAACAGTTTTTAAACACATTCAGAGATGGTGACTCAACCACCTCTCTGGGGAGCCTATTCCAGTGCTTAACAACCCTTTCTGTAAAGAAGTTTTTCCTGATATTCAGCCTAAACCTAAAAACTCATTGCTTTGATCTGAAAAGCAGTGTTGGTCATTATGTTCCTCGCCTGGTGTCATTGCATATTATATTTGTCTCCTGAGTTGATCTCAGAAAACTGTCCCCACTTTTCCACACTTTTCCAAAAAGTTGAGTTAAATTAAATTGCAATTTAATACTGCTAATTAAATAATATATATTTACTGTCTTTTTCAAGTAGATAATTTAGGTTTCAGTAGTCCTAATGATTTTCGTTTGTTTGTTTGTTTGGGGTTTTTTTTGGTCCTGACTATCCTATACTACTTTACACTCTACCACTTTTGACAAGTATAAGGAAGAAGAGTTTGAAGGAAGAAGAATTTGAAGACTAATGCATGCAATAAAAAGATGTGACTCTTATTGTAAAATGTGTTGGTGAAAATAGACAGGTATATTTTAACATTGCAAAAGTTGGGCTTACACACAAAGAGAAGTGATCACTTTGCATAATTAAAAGTAAATGAACAAGTAGTTATGGCTAGCTGAAATGTAAGACTGAAGAAGAAATAACTCCATAATAGGTGTGTCTATTAAAATCTTTTCTAACTGATACTTACTTGTTTTCATTTAATTTATTTTCTCCTAGCCATCTTGGAGACTTTCCTTGTATCCTTCACTACAGTGTAGGCATTCTGGGAGAACATTAGCAAATACTCAGAATGTTAAAAATCTATAAATGGAGATATATAAAACTCATATTAAATAGCATCCATCTGACTCAGCTGTGTTTGTGCCAATTTAATTTAATTCCAAAAACTTTTCAACCAAAGTATAAAAAGAAACCACATTCTCCCTTTGGATTTACTGGACTTTCAGAACAGTTACTTCTTCTGAGTGCTGTTTGAAGGATAGAACGGAAACACAGTTTGTGAATGTGCAGGGAAGGAAGGTTATTTTGATGAAGGGCTTTACCTCTGCACAATCCTAATAGAAAATAAGTTTCTACTCTTTCTATGAAAGCAGACATCTCCATCCCTCTTTTTTTTTTAATATTATTTAATCTTTACTTTCCTCATTATTTAAGATCTGCAAATAAAATTTCCTCAGGATTGATAATATATCTTTTTTTAATCAGTTTTATTCTAGTCATGGTCAGCTGTATCACAGAAAATATTTTTTTAACGAGGGACATTACATCAGAATTAGCTGAAATTCATAGCCCTTCCATAACATGAGTGTCTCCCATGCATCCTATAACTTCCTTATATTTTATCTAGCTAGGCCATTATCCTGATAGATTCATCTCTTTTTCTGCACACCTCATTATTCTTAGAATGTACAGCATCTCTGCTTGTCAAGTATCAGCTCTCATTTTGGTTTCATTTAACTTCTGGAACTCCTCTAATAATACCTTCAAATATGTCTTCAATCATGTTCAAAAACTTTCTATTTTTGCTGGTTCTTTCACTGAAATTAAAATTTTACATAGGTGAAAAATCTCCACAGTTTTTATGGATGAACGATTTTTTAAGGGAAAAAGTAGTAAAGGAAATTAGCTGTTCAGAATTATGCCATTTGTGAGAGCCAGCTTTCAATCCAACTAAAATTCCAAGATCTAAAGGATAAAAGCCCAGAATACTGCATGGTTTTATGAAGCTAAAATGAAAACTAGCAACATGCTTTTCATAATAAACAAAAAATTTGCAAACAGTCTAACAAAAAAAAAAAAAAAAAAAGGTTCTAGCAATTTATAACATCATGGGGGAAAGATGAGCTGGAATTAGAATCATGCCATGAATGACATGGTTATATTTGGTTTTGTTAGTTAACTGTTTGATAGATTTTATTATGAATATAATGAATGGTGCACATTCTTTGAAAGGGACGGGATGATTGACTTCAGCTATTGCAAAGAATCATGTTAAACATGCATAAGTAAATTTATTCTTGCTAAAGTTTATGGTTTTGAGTGGTCATTAAACTAAGTAATTGCTATGAATAAATATATACCTAAGATATTTATTCATTCTTACATTCCATAAAAGGAGATACATGCATATATTTCTCACTTTGTTTTCAGTCATATGCATTAGAAATCTAAGCAAATAATGAAATTCACATGATACCAAATACAAGCTATTATTTTGACCAATTTAAATGATTAAAAGGTCATTATGATTTCTGACTGTTTTATCAAAACAGACAAGATTTTTTTTGCTTAGACGTTTACATTTGAGAAGGCTGACTTCAGTTTCATTTATCAAAAACATGTAACTACCTTGCAGATCACCTTTCAGCCTTTTCATAGTTACTGCAGAGAAATAGGGATTTGTAGGAATCAACATTAGATTACATTGGATTCTCAGATGAATCATGCTTTGTGTTTATTTCTGTCCATTAATTAAAAGTTAGTTTTCACTGATTTAAATATATACAGATGTTTTACATTAACATAAAATTTAAAAATTCGAATCAAATGAAATTAGTTTTATTCTTAGTTTGTTTAGATTTGTGGGCTCATCTATACAATCAGTATAGCCTACTTTAGCCAATGTTAGCAATACAAACAGACCACGCTTATGGAAGTTCTATTTCTGTGAATAGTCCAAGTAAATTTTGTTTAATTAAGCAATTCATGACCACGCTCCTTAGAACTGTTGCACTGTAAGACAGAGGGAAGACTATAACAATGTCAGTGACAATGAACCAAGAAAGAAAAATGTTTTTTTTTAAGAATAAAACACCAGATAAAAGTGTTCTGTCCACTTTTCACCCTCAGAAGGATTTTTGTGTGTTTCACTTATGCTTTCTGTAATTTTAAAGGAAACTGTGCCCAGAGGTAGTCATGAAAAAGTGAAAAAAAAAAAAGGGATCAACTCCACTGTACAATCTAATACTTTTTTAAAAAGAATAGGTATATTCAATTATTGCCGTTTCTTACATGAAACATTAAAGTATTTTAATATATGAAATTCTATATGAAAACTAATAATGTCAGTAGGAAAATCTTGACTAAAAGATACGAACGGGAATGCACAGCAGAATTAAATTCAAACAATGAAATTTAAGGCATAAATCTTGTGTGATTTGTCCTGTTTAAAATTGTCTTACTTTACAAGACACGAATTCTTAATTCTTACCACTTTATTTTTTTAGTGTGTAAGTTGTCTGTCTAATTACCTGGACTAGATTTAACATTCAGGTTTTGATCTCTTAAAAATATCACAATAATAAATGTTCTAACATACTTCCTACGTTAGTCTTGGGAGGGGATGAAGCAAAGATTTCAGAGAGAAAAGTAATTACTTCTTTGGATCCTACATAAAATGTGAGACAATTAGACTAAATAAATATTTTGTTTGGAGAAAAATTTCCAGAATGTTGCAGTAAATTATGAATCTTTTACTCATTTTCCAATTTAATTTCATGACTATAATTTAAATATTTGTGAAAATTTTATGTTAGAAACAACAAAAATCCTAACTTTCAGTGATCTGTCAATAACTGGGGGGTTTTAGGTTTAAGTTCCTTTTGCTTCTCCAGAGTTGTCTGTCTCTGATAAATTCCAGAAGACTTTCTGGTAATTCTATTTAGACAGTATACATTATTCTGTTTATCATATGTAGAAAACAAGCTTACAAAACAGAGAAGAATAAGACAGGCTGACAGGATGTGATAGACAAAGTAAAATGATATTTACTCAAAATATTTCATGGCTTTTTTCTCAAAATTCATCTGCAATTTTTCAATCTTCTTTTTATTCAATCAATGTCAAATAAAATGCCAGAAACATGATGAATTCCAATCTTCTTTTTTCACAAAATTTGTGATAAGATGAAAACCTTAACAACTGTTGGGAAAAAAACGCAGAAGATTTCTTCTTCATATGTTAAAGTCCTGTTCATTTTTAGTGATCTGGTTCTATCAAAATTTGGTTTAAATTAAAATCAATTAGAAGCTTATAATGATATTAGAGAAGCAACAATGCAGCTGCCTAATAGGGAACTATGTCTCTTGTAACAATCTGTCCTAATTTGGGCATCTGAGCTATACAGATGGATTTTTTCTTCAATTATTTAACTATTCATAATAATGGATTTGCAGGCAAATTAAAGTTTGGAGACTTGAAAAGACTCAGAGGAACTTTTTGTCATGTATAAATAAGCATGTCCTGAGATGTCTGGAATACTGGAATCCAACTTGTCAGCAATGTGTTATCCATCATCATCTCAAGGGTAGGGAAATAATGACTGCATACTGAACAGACATCAGTACTCAGACTTCTGCCCAAAAAGTCCCTCCAATGTTTCTTTTTCTATGAAGGCACAGAACTTCCTCAGTCTTGCCACCATGTGACAGGCTTTACCTCAAGCCTATATTCCAGCATGGTTCAAAGGCCAAGTATTAACCTACCTGTATTTCCAGAGTGCCTAAAATGAATGTTATTTTTGGAAATTTCCTATCCATTTGAAATTCTCTTGCAAAGGCAAGAGAAAAAGTTCAGTTTTGTATCCTAAAAGTTACAGTATTTTCCTGGGAAATAAGAATTCAGATGGGACTTGTAATGTTTTAAAACCAACTTTCCAGTAAGATAATCCAGCTCTCACAGGAAAATATTATTCAGTATAAATTGCTTATGGAAGGGACCTGATAGATCATTGAGGGGATTTTCAAAGCCTTGTAATCACCATCTATACGTGAAATCATATGCCTAATGGCTATTAATGATTTTGAAAATCTCTCATGACTCAATTTGCAACTTGTATGTAAATAAGTATTTTAAGAGTATGTAATAGAAATACAGTAAAAGAATCATACTAATTGAAACAGCACAATGAATAACTTTAATAAGAATAAAAAAATAATTATTCTTTCTAATATTAGGACTTGTAAAGATGGCTTGGTATGGCTTGGTGGAAAGACTTATTTCCTATCTTTAGTAGGAATCCAAAATTAAGTTTCAAACCCCTGGAGAAATAACTAATTTCCTGAATGTCTTCTAGGCTTGGCTTTTTCAATAGCACACTTCTTCTCCATGTCTTGAAACTTCCATTTTAATCTTCACCAAGAAAATCTCTCTTAATTCAGAAGACACTAGCTGCTAATCAGGAGTTGTGATAAGGTTAATGTCCCCTTCAGGGAAAAGCCCATTCCTGAAGGACAGTCTAAGATGCTTTACTCTAGGTTATTAGACAAGCAGCCTTTTTATAATGACCTGTAAGTATCTCCTAGGCCTTTTTTTTTTTCTTCCTCTAAACAGCAAGACCTTACACAAAAGATAACAATTTATTCTCTCTGAAGCAGCCCAGCCACATTATTTCTGTAGCTTCAGTGCAATGAAAACAACTTACATGAGCTGTCAAGCCTTATCATTCAAATAACTCCTAAATACTTCACCACAGAAAGTAAAACATGGTGATTAATACTTTAACATCTGTTGCACATTGTCATGTATCCTGCAATTGCCTACTAGCTAAAACAGCATCTCACTTTGCAGCCACATGTATGAAGTTTCATCTGCTCCTTCGCTGGAATTCTAGCTGATCTGAGCCCCTGCATCGCTTATATTCTAAAAGATAAAGCTAATAATCAAAAATCTTCTCTCCAAAGAATATATGGCACATGCTTTGTCTAGTATAAAGAGTTCCTGTCCTGTTTTAGGCTTCTCTTATCTAATTGATGATTCAGCTTTAGAAACATTTACTCACAATAAATAGTTGAGGGGAATGCCTCAGGACATTCCTACTTGGATAGATTATTAACTAGAGGGGGGAAAGATCAGAACTCAACCATTGCATTTGTTTCATTTAATGAAATCAGTTTCTTGGAAGGATTTCTACAGTTAATAAGATATGTGATTTTGAAACAAACAACTAGCTGTTTCATGAGCTGAGTTTTGAAGGATAAGTTCACACTAACTTTCCACTCGCTGCCTGATTCTTCATCCTTGAGGTCTGCACACATTACTTTTTGCCAAGGAAGACTTTGTATGGTAATTTCAAAGCAAACCATGTGCATCCTACTGTCTCTCTACATGTCTTGTTTGACATGTCAGAACAAATGAAACAATTTCTAAGAGTAAGGCTAACTGCAGTTCAAACAATTTGGTAGAGCCAATTAATAAAGATGTTTTATAGTCCTTGTTCACACTATCAGAGACTTTATGGAATTCTTCAGGTATTCAAGCTCAGTGGCATTTACATAATACCTAAATTAATAAGGCACCTATTTCTCACTGTCTAGCAGGATGTATTAAATGATTAAATGACTTGTCTGCTAACAGCACATCCACAAATCCTAGGATGTATAAATCTAAGTATTGTAGTTTAAATTTATTGTCCTTTTCTATTACATAAATGTTCCTAATGAAGTAGAATTTTCATAAAGGCTCAAAGAAGCTACGTATAAAGACTCTTCTTATCATGAGATATTGTAGATACACCTTCAGCTTCCCTTTATGATCCACATTGTGATTGCCCTCTTTGGAAGTATAGATAATTAAATAAATCACAAATGACTGTGGGATTCTAATTTTTGATTTATGTAAAAAAAAAATCTAATTTATTTTGACCTTTGGCCATTTGATCTTCATTTTTATTTTATAATCCTTTCTTTACATGGCAGACTCTCTCTGGCAGTTTTGTTTATTATTCTAAATTTTTAAAGAGAAACTGACTTTAGACATAACGTCTTACACTAGGATCCCATCAGATCTCACAAGCTATGATGTGTCAGGATGGACTCTTACTAAGAATAGACATCCCTTAGGCCCTTAGAAAATCTAAATCAATACACAGCACAGCACTAGATGGTAATATACTGCTAAAAAGTGTTATCTTGCATATACATTAAAAACAGATGTCTTGACTCCTGCAAAATCTTCTGACAGAAATAGTACTGATTTATCATGCTTCAGTTTTGGCTATTGTATTTGGAATTTTAACATTTTGAAAAGTTGGATTGCCATATTACAATATTTCCAGTGCTGGAAAACTACGTGATCTTAGTTGTCCTAAACTTCACTTGTAAAATGGAAGCTCATAAGATATCAGTCTTTCTGAAACTTTTGGCCACCATCTGTTGAAAACTTCTCCTCCATGATCAAGTAAGTAGCAACTGACATTTAAGTATTTTCTAGTATTTCTTTGATGATAAGATCAAGATTATAGACTCCATATTAACCTAGGGAAGAAATTCTCCTATTTTTCACTGATTACTGCTGATTCTACTTGGAGAGAACATAAATTGATTTGACACATAGACTCTCCCTAATTACACAATGAGCATAGAGTTTGGCCTAAATCATAACATTTTGATACATCTTCAGTTTAAGCTAATCTCTAACTGAGAAGAAAATAAAGAGTTGACCTACTCTAAGATTCTTTGTATTACAAGACTTCTCCTGTCTTAGATACTTAGTGAGAAGGCATGAGAAAAGCCTCTAAAAGCAGATCTTTCTTTAAAGTACTATTTAAACCCCCCTATATACTGTGTTGAAGTATGAATTCAATGAGCAAATCAATGCATGTTAAATAGCAACGAGACAAAACAGCAACTATTTTGAACTTAATCTACATGAAATACTTAGCCTCAGTATGTCAGAACCTATCTACCATTAACTCAAATCTCAAATTAGGCAAATAACTTCCCTCAGTACAACATAAGAATAAGGCCCTGAAGAGTGAGATTCATAGAAGTCAGCTACCAGAGCTATGACCTGCTGTTTGCTTGTTAGATGCTCCTGCTCCCTCAAAACTCCCACTGATTATTCATGTTGGAAACATTTGTGTGACCATTTACAATTCCAATCATGTGAATCCTCTCACAGAGCTAGGTGAACTTGCTTTTTTACACACTTAAAAGAAGAGATTCTTGACACTCTAGACTAACAACTCCATTACTCCAAGATGGTCACTTCATCCTTTTTGTGGATCACTGTAATTATTTATACTGGAATAGCAAGCAAGAAGGGAGGAAAGACAAAAGAAAGGAAAGAAGGAAGGGAGGAAGGAAGGAAGGAATTAAAAAAGGAAGGAAAGATGGAAGGAATGAAGGAAGGTTAAGATCTCCCTAAATCCAACTTCTTCTGGTATGGTTAATGTTTCACTTTGTATTAAGCGAAGATCCTGAAGCCTAAAATCTGCCCTTCATTCTGTAAAGTTCATTTGTCACTGAAGCAGCTGTAATGATGTTTTCTCAACTTTGATCATGCTTCCTCCTCCATACGCAAGTGAGAGATTTAGGGGCTCATTTGCTACCTCGTTTGTTAGCCCAGTCCAGAACATCAGATAGTCTGAAACAAAGAGAGAGAGGAAAGCAGAGTCTTGCGGAGGCTCCATATCTATATCTGGCCTGCATAGAGTCGTAGAGTCATAGAATCCAGCACTACTAATGAGAATAAGAATATTTGATATTCCTTAACACATTTTGATTTTACTTTTAATAGGAACTTATTTTTGTGTTGTTATTTTGTGGTTGCTATAGATTTGTGGGTAGCTGTCTATGAGAAAGGGGGAACATAAAGATGATAATACAGGGAAAGTTTATTCTATCTCTAGAAATGCCTGGGGCTGCATAATTTGACTTGAACATTTGCTGTGAATATAGTATTATTACTCATCTATTCTGCATAATGGTAACACTTGCTCTGGTAAAAAGAATGCAAGAGAGTTATATGAAACACCTAGATTAATTTTAACCTGTTGTTGGCTGAAGAGAACATGCATGCCTTCTATAGTATCCCAGAGTTTATGTTTAAAATAATTGAGGAAGAAGGATAACTTCTAAAGGCAGCACTTAGTGGGCTTTTACTGGAAATTATGACTCCTCAATTTTTATTTTTATTATTTTTCTAAACATAAAAGATACTAATATCATATTGATTGTAATAAAAATACACCTATGAAGAAAATGTTTTGCTTGTGTCAAATTTCTTATGGGGGAAAAAATCAGAATTTTTTTTTTTTTTTTTTTTATGTAGATATTATGCTGATTACTGAGAATTTCTTTGGCTTGATTTTTCCTTTAAGTTTTCATTTTGGAGCCTTCAGTGTAGAAACACTATTAACAGATAACTTTGAGTATTCCTCATGTTCAGCAACTTGATGGTTCAGTTTAGCTGTGATAGGATACATCAGTCAAGAGAAATTGTTTCCTATCTCTAAGCATATGATATAAACTCCTAAGAAATGTATTTTAAAACCTAGAAAAGAGTGCAATCTTTATTTTCAGATCATCTGGACTTTGCCTACAGCATTGTTCCTACAAAATTCTATTAAAATGAGATTTATAGGGATAAGTGCAGTGAGCAATTGTTATGTCTCATCTTCAAATTTAAAGAAAGTTTTGCATGCAGAAGGTGACTTTACGGCCTTCTGTGGCTCATTTCCCTGCCCCTGGCAAGAAGATTTGAAAGATCTTCTGTCTGTTTAAGACTGTATAAATCCAAGGTTACGTTTGGTTAGGAACTGTTTTGCTTTACCTTCCTTTAATCTCTCTCTTAACCAAGTAAAATATAAATATTTCTCTTTTCCTAGAAAAATTATCTTCATACTTTTAACTTGTAAGAAGATTAAAAGTAAGGCAAAAGTAGTCATTTCTACCAAATGTTTTTCACTTTCAGAAAATTTAAAAGTTGACACCAAATCTTAACCTAAATAAAATTTTCTTTTTTTAATTTTAAAACATACTGTACATCACTTTTTTCCCTCCCTATTACAAATCTAAGTTACTATTTTCAAAGCCATCACCAATGAAAATACTCCTTTCTTGCTCATTCATCATCAGTTCTTAAATAAAGACTGAGTTTCCAGTTATTAACACACACACACACAAAAAAAAAAAAAAGGAAAAGAAAAGAAAAAGGAAAAAAAAAAAAAGAAAACAGAAAAAGATATTATAGATATTCCCAGAATCAGAAATTAAAATTCCACAAACTTCCATAACAGTAAAATTTCATCCAGCTCTAGAATAAAACAGTACATTTCCACTATTAAACACATAAGTAACATGTTGAGAGAGAACATACTGCTGTTCCTACAATGAGATATTGATTTAATATCAGTAATCTACAGGATCACCATCTCTAAATTAAATCTAAGAGAGTCGCTAGTTTCTTACAGCTCTTAAGGGACTACAAGTCAGTAATGGTAGTGTTTGGCATTTGTGTAACACAGTATTTTGAGGTACCTTATAGATATTAATTATACCTCACAATAACTTTTGTAACTAGTAACAAATGGGGCACTACTTTATTGACCTCAGAATCAACATCTCCTATTTTTCTGGTAGTCAAGCAATCTAAATGATATTTTTTATCTTCTAGTCACGCTGACATAACTAATGAGGCATTGGCACAGGCTGCCCAGGGAGGTGGTGAAGTCACCATCCCTGGAGATGTTCAAGAAACATGTTGATGTGACACTGAGGGACATCGTTAGTGGGAATGGTACTGATGGGCTGGGGTTGGTCTAGATGATCTTAGAGGTCTTTTCCAACCTTAATGATTCTAGGATTCTCTAAGTCTTGTGTACAGAAGGTGACCACCACATAAAGTCAACTAGTTTATCTGGAAGGATTCTGTATACACCACAAAAAGAGAGAGGACCTGAGCAGGCCCTCACAGGCACCCTCACTCACTAAATTATTAATGCAACATTTTAAGAGAAGCAAAAAATGGAAAACTGCTTAGCTTAAAATGTCTACAAACTGCAGCAATATAACAAGGAGTTGGTACCCACTGCAGTGTTCAAGTAGTAAGAGCAACTGCGAGGAGCTTGCTCATCAGCTATCCCCAGAGCCACCCCTACCAGTCAGAAAACTGAGCACTGCAAGATGTTTCCTAGATGAAAGATAGAGGATATACTCACTGGCTTAAAATTACAGCAAATTTTTCCCAGTATTTTTGATTAACTATGAGAAGAATTTCTGACCCCTTTATTGGTATAGGTTAATAAACTGTGTTCCTAGAGAAATTATTTCTTGAGGGGAAAAGAAGAGGTGTTTTTTGAAAAGTTTTTAAGCTTCCAAAATCCTGCTCTCTTCAAAGAAATTACTATATTTCTTTAATGATTTTCTCTTTCCATATCTTTCCCTTATTAAAAAAAAAAAGAACATAAAAATGAAACAAAACAAACCACAACAACAACAGCAACAAAAAGGGGGAAAGAAAAGAACACAAAAAAATAAATGAACGAAATGCATTGTTTCAAATACAGTTTATGAATTTTATGCCTCTCGGATGGAAAATTGCCACATTTTAAAGGCTAATAAACAAAAAATTTTGAAATTAAAAAGTATAAATGTTTGTAAACAACATTTTTTTTTTATGGGTAACATTACTTATGAGGTTTTTTACACACTAATGTACTAAATTACCTAACAATCTGCCTTTTAGGGTAACCTACCAGTTACTCCAACAGAAAGCTTCTCAACTTTGTGAAAGCACAAAGTAGACCAGACACTTCTGAGATTTCCAAAGATGCCACTGCATCCTAAGGATCATTCTCCTCCTCACCGCAGTGCCTATCTTTTACCCATTTATCTCACCAAAACACTGACTCTCGTTGAGCAGCATTAGGATTCAAGAGTTTTAATTACCCACTGTCTTGAACCAGAGGATTGTTCCGTATGTTCTTCTTGAGTATAAAAGAAGTGAAGAATTTTTTTCAAGATGGGTGCCTAATTTTATGACCTTTTCCTCTGTTGCCCCATGAAAGCCTGAGGTGGAATGATCTTTATTTATGAACCAGATGGGATTATAACAGAGTATTGCCAGTTTTCCCTTGCATTAGCATTCATTTCGTGATTTTTATTTTTTTCCCTGACTAGAAGAACTGCCTACACCCCTGCTCACCATGGCAACTGAAGAATCTAGCAGCAGACTCAGGGCAGGAAAAACATGAGAAAAAAAAAGAGCTTGAAAATATCCCCTGATACTAAAATTGGTTTTGTTTTCAAAGCAACACACTATGCAACTGAAAGAGAAAGAGAGCTATCTACTTATATTTCTGTTGGAATCACCCAGAATGGGAGGAGTACATAGAGTGTGGATGTTTGCATGTTATACTGGAGTACGTTAAGGGTAGGTGGCACTTATTTTGAAAGCATGTTTTGACTACTGAGAGAGGATGAGATGTTGACAATGATATGTTAGTGGATGTTTCTGAGAAAAAGAAGACCTTCATATGTACTGGATGAAAGTCATAGCAATTTTGTTTGAAAAGTTTTCCTTCTGTTCCTGGGTTGGTGCAATAAACAAAACTGTTGACAAATATTTATCATAATGTCTAAACATATAGAAAGAACAAACCAAAGTTTTTCAGCCACTGTCAGAATGAAAACACTGGAGAGTTTGCTAACATCATAGCCAAATACTGCACAAGAAATGTCAGCCTCATGGGTTGTAATTACTTATATAAAGAATTTGTGTTTATAGGAATAATTCTGTATACATTTCTAAAGAAGAGTATTTTAAGTATTATCTGGACACAGATTTGAATTAGCAATAATTAAAACAATCGTAAAGCATACTGTTGCTTTTCCAGGCAGAGAATCACCTGTGCTAGACATAAGAAAGGAAAAACAGGAAAAAAAAAAAGAAACAAGCAACCAGTCATACTGTCTCACCTTACCAAAGAGGAGTCAATATGAAAATTTGTGTCTTAAAAAAAAATTCAAAGAAAAACTCTTTTTCATGTCTGTGGGAAAATCATTTGATTAATGTAAGTAAGGAAAACAGTCTGACATGCATTAATCTAATCACAGCAAATAAGCTCACTGGAAGTTTTCTTCCATAAAATTAGTTATATGATATTAGTCTTAATGAGAGGACAGCACGTAAATAACTTTCCTAGTTTGCTATCAGATCCGTATGACTTGCTATTGATCACAATAAAATAAGGAACAAATTTACCGCCAACATAATTTTCTACCAATTTTAAAGGCAGTTATTTTTATATAACGAAAAGAGCACTGAAAAGGTAGACGCTGCTGCTGAGAGGCTGTAGCTCACAAACTCCTCACATCCTCAGTAGATTAATCGTAATGTTCTGTTTTTCTAAGAACATACTTCCTATATTCTTCATGTGGATAGAAAGATATGGTTACCCAATACAGGAGATAAATGGATGGGGTTCAGATTAGCTTCATAAACTGAAGTTCACACCTGTGTCTACAGTGCAAATGGCAGCCATTGCAAAAAAAAAAAAAAGATGGTCTTCATTTTGCCTGTAAAGTCTGAATACGTGGTTATCAACTTTGATAAGACTGATAAGACAGTAATGGGCATGTGTTGAGAAATGCTGGATGAATTTTGTTGTTGTTGTTGTTGGGTTTTTTTGTTTTTTTTTTTGTTTTGTTTTGTTTTATCATCATTCACCACACTGCATTTTAATTTTAATTTCAATTTCTTTGCAATTTGTGTCTTAATTATCTGTTTTTTTTTCTCTCTCAGTGAATGTAAATTGCAGGAGAATGAAGGACAGGACAGACAAAATAGAGAAAACTGACCTAGTGCTAGAGAAAATGGAGACAGAGTTTAAGACAAACAAAAGAAAATATGTCTAAAGTAAAGGAGTGGAAAACTATGTACTGATGAAGAAAGGTAATAGCAAAAAATGCTGCAGTAGTATGGTAAATCAATGACATGACATTGGTTAAAAAAACCAACTCTATTACAGGGAAAGGAAAAAGGAGAGGAAAAAGGAAAGGAAAAGGAAAAGGAGAGAAATGGAAAATATTTAGGTTAAAAATGCGTGGGGAATGACCACAAAGGAATTAATCTTGAGGCAAATTTAGAACAATGTTCTATACCTTCCTGCAAATTCTGATGTAGATAGAAGTCCTGAGGGACAAAGGTCCTAGTCCTTGAATGTAGAACCAGCTTTGAATACCAACCTAACAGCGTTAAACTTGCTTGAGTTTGTATTTCAAGCAATGGAAAAAAAAAAAAAATGTAGATATGCTCTAGATTCAGAGCATGAAAATCACCCACAAATAGATATAATGGGTAAGTCTAGGGACAAGGGGAATGGGAAAAGGGATGCATCATGAAAGTGTGAGGGTAAAATCAGACATGACAGAAGTTGAAAGATAAAAGTTATCATTACCATAAGTATTTACTTAAATAAAAGGAGAACAGGATGTAAATAGATCCCCTCTGCAAATATCTTCACCTTGTGACAATAAAGATATCTAGTGCTAAAATGTTGTTAAAAGCCATTTTCTTCTGTGTTCAAGAAAAAATTATGTAGGATTTGAGAGTGAAGGCAGCATCATGGATACTGAAATTGTGATTTTTTAATGAAAATTTGCTTGAATGAATTTGCTTGAAGCAGCAGGTGTCAGAACTGAATCATTTACTCCTATGTATGTCTGATATAGCTTTTTTATTTCCTTCATCTTTTCCTTTCACCTAATATTTACAGTTTCATTTAATGATAACTTAGTCATGGAAGGATGACTAATCTGGACACCTTTTCAAATTAGCTTTGTAAAAACTAAAGAAGCACTTACATGGAAGCATTTCTCTATAGCTTTCAAACGTACTTCTGAATAATCAGCCAATACCAATAAGGTCTGCAATATTCATATTTGCCTAGGGAGAACCGGGCTTTTTATTTTTTTATTTTCCTTATTAGTTTTAAAAGAAATGTATTTCCTAGTATTTGGTTGCGTACTATTTGTACTATGTTAAAAATAAACAATTAATTTTCTTGTTGTTTTTTTCAGACACCTGTTAGCAGTGTAGCAGGAAGCGAACTTTGGATAAATTCACCAATTGGAATTTCTAAAATGAGTAATAAGAAATAGGAAAATTCTATATTCTTCACTTATTCCATTTATCTGGAGATAACAAATATAACTATTTTATTTTAATTCACCTTCATTTATAAAATTTAAATTTTCTGGATAAAGATCTTGAATTTGCCATTGAAAATGAAGAAAATATATTTCCACAAGAACAACAATACTGCCAAAAGTAGAATTTTCTTTGGAAAAAGATCATGATGATTTTTCCTGCAAAAGAAAGAAAAATATTTGCTGGAAATTTGCATTAATTTTAGTCCTTTTTCATTATGCAAAATGACATCTCCAAATGCCTCAGGCAGGCATTTCTCATAGAAACCAAAGGAAGAACAAGTGATAAAGAAATTAAAATCTAATAACATAATATGGTAGAATATTTATAAGTGATCAGTAGTGTATTAAGCTCTAAAGAATACTTATCACAGTCACTCTAGCTGGTTATATTCTCTCCTACACAACTACCTAACCTAAGGCTAGATTACTTTGAAATTTGAAAGCAGGTTTCTGAGCATTAGACAGTGCATCAATTATCATAAACAGCTTTAGCATGTGAGCATGCATATATACTGACTTAAGCAAGGTGTTATCTGCAAGATTTTTTATTTATAGACACTCTTCTTCCAGGATTTCTTTAAATTGTTTTAAAATGAATGATACTGAGGAAGATAACTTCAATACAAATGAACAGAGAGTGCAAGGCAGTCCTTACTGAGCATGAACAAGAGAAACTGCACAGAGTAGCTTTACATCAGTTGAGAATCTCAAAAACACCACAGCTTTTCTTCATAGCAAAGTAATATCACTAAACCATCATCCTGAGCCCAGTAACTAACACCCCTTAATTACAGCCTTTTGATAATATTATTCTTTGAATTATGGTCAAATCACATCTAATTGAGAGATTAGTTCAGGACAGTACTTTTACTTTTCCTACATAAGTAAAACAGTGCACCTATTCTATAAGTGTTCTTCTAAAGGTAATACCTCTTGTTTTATGATTTTGGCCCACAAAGTCAGAGGCAAATGCCGTTGGTATGGCAGTAGAGGTTGAACATTCCTGTAAATGTTTCGTCACATTTTTTGCCATGCGACAGATGGCAGCAGAGGGGCACGCTGACATAATGGCATCTGACATGGAAGTGAGCATGAAGCAAAAGGATCTCATTGAACTCCACCATGAGGAAAAAATCACAGCCACTGACATTCATCAACACTGGATGAACATTTATAGAGACAAAACAGTGGATGCAAGCACAGTGAGGTGGTGAGTGGTGCATTTCAGCAATGGTGACACTGGGACACCTCCACTGGTGCAGATTGTTATATGCGTGGCATGCAGGCTCTTGTTCATCAGTGGTGAAAATGCACAGTGAATGGTGGTGACTGTGTTGAAAAAGAGTGTTTTGTAGCTGAGAATTTGCTCTATAAGATAGTGTTATTGAACTCGTTGCATCTATTGTAGTTTCCATGGAAATAAATAGGAGGCATTACTTTCAGAGTGATGTATGTAGTTTCAAAAATACAAGAAAATCTGATATTATACTACATAGAATTTGGTTTTGGTCAAAATCTACATATAGAATCCCCATATTATAAAATGAATATTCTAGAAGTCTTGAAGGGAGAAGACAAATTTGAGTGCTGATTGTGTTGCATTTAGTTTGCATTATGGAGAATTTGGGAGAGTATTTTCTTTGTAATCCATAGCCTCTTCCCATAAATTAAGGATTTTCTTAAAAGTACTATCTTTCTGTTGAGGTTTTTGGGATTCTTCCTCACAGTCTGAATTACTTAACATTCAATAGCAGATTTGCAGAAAGTATTCCACTTAGGTTTGGAGTGCCAATTGTAAGATATTAAATTTCATCATTTTTATTGCAAATATGTCCTGGGCTACATGAAGCTACCATTTATCAAGAAGCCATGGGCACAATAAACCCAGATTAGCTGGAAAAGTCCAGAAATAGTATGCAATAGATATCTAACTGCATACCAGAAATAACAGAAACTCTTGCTAATCATCAGCCAGTGGTGAGAATGGTATCTTGTCTGACCTTTGGGAGTGTTCAACAAATTTAACTGATATCCTGTAAAAATTTGCCCTGGAGTTTTTCAAGAAGCTTGATGTGGTACTGCCACATATGGGTGCCATATTATGAGCTTAATTCTAGGAAATCTGAAACATATTTTGAAGTTCCGAGTATTAGAAGATACACTTGATACCCTAGAGATCACCCAGAAAATTAACAAAGACTCAGTTAAAATATGAATTAAACCACCATTTCTCCTTTACCCTTCGAATAAAACTAATTTCCAGTTTTCTCTTTTACTTTCTCTTTTCCTGGGTTGTTTACTTATCATCTGGAAACTGGCAGTTCTAGTAGGATGACTTACTCAATTATACTCAGTTAATATTAAAAGAGGAAGTGGAGCTCTGTACTGAGAACTAATGAATGAAATATAAGGGAAGAATTTGGTGTGTGTGTGGGGGAATCCTACATAATTACCTATTCTAGGTGAAATGTGAAATTAGACACAATTAAAATGATGTCTAGCAAAAGAGGAAGTCCACAAGATATGATTATAACCTTTTGAGGGCACCATAGGACCTTCCTGTTCCTACTCCCCTCCTCCACCCCCCCGAACTCTACCGATATCCCTGGACCCCATTTAAAGCCATCCCAAGACCATCAGTCCTCGTCCGGGAGATACTAAAAATGTGTTAGTTTCCATCTTTGTCCCTGCTAATCCTGACTTCTCTGAATTTCCCAGGCTGACATTGGACCTGACAGATCTTTTCACTTTGTCTGTCTAAGGAAGTTCTTATTATCCTGGCCCTAGTCTTGTGTGGGGTAGCAGAGCTTACTACTCTCTCTTCTCCCTGAAAACAACCAGGAAAAGTATATGGAAGGGCAGCAACAGTAAGAAATTAGATGTACAGCCAGATAAGTAGGAACTAAGCAAAATATGGAAGTATGCAAGAAAGGAGACAGAAAGCATGCAAGTAAGAGAAATATCCATTTTCATCTTTATTTCCATAGTTTCACTATACCTTTACCAATACTGATTCAAGGTTGAATGGTTTCAGAGGCATTTCAGCCACAAGGACACGTCTATGGTTTATAATTGCTTTTTCATAAAGGAGAATTGAATCAAAAAAACTATTTTGCAAGCTAAAAATATACCCTGAGTAAGAGCAGACGCATATAGAACAAAGGTGGGAACTAAACTAAAAGGAAAGAAGTCTGAGGAAGCAGGCTGAGACCTGGAGATTGTGAACTAGTTTCTCTCACTGATAAGAACCAAAGGAGGCTGTGAACAGATTTGCCAAACGGTATATATATATGCTAATAACACCTTACAGCACAGTAAAATCTGAAAACTGAGAAGAATAAGACATAATTCATCCTCAGAATATAGCAAAGATGCATCAACATGACATTGATTAAAATTATTCACACCGATACTTTTTTTTCTTTGCCATTGAAAAGAAAAAGAAACACATTACTTTTTATCCCATCCAAGGCTAATACGAACACAGCACTGATTTCTCAGCTTATTTGAAAGAATAACTTGGCCTGGGCCAGCAGCAATCACCTTTCTTCTGTAATATTGATGTCCCAGAAGATTCAGTGTAATCAAGCACTTCACATTGTCACCATCCAGTACATTGCCTTCTCTAGCATGTCTTGGGCAGAAGTCATGGTCATTTTCTCTGGTCAAATTTGGTCAAAATGGTCAAATTTTCTCTGTCTTTGTTTAGTTTTTAAATGAATGTTACTTCCTTTGAAAGTTTGAGGATCTCAATAAAGATTGATTTTCCATCTTAGAGAAGTTATACATAGTGAAACAAATGGTCAATTCAAGTTTTTTGTGGAGTTTTTTCTCAAACTTCTATTGATGACTCTGTTTAAAGCTCAGACTTGGCCAGTAGTTTTTCATAATTTCAGAAATGTGATGAACAGGTGTTGAATCTCAACAGTCCCAAGCAAAACTTACAGTCTGGTTGAAATCTCTATAAAAAAATTATACTCTGATGTTAGGCTTGATTTTTTTTTTAATCATCTTTATGTAATTTCATAAATCTGTTACTTCATAAGAAATGGAAGTGAGAACTTCATGTACCTAAAACTTAAAAAGAATTCAGATTAATAGAAACAACTTTCAGTAAAGGTGAGGGTTTTTTTAGACTTCCAAAAGGAGAATCAAAGGGCAAATCTTCCACTGTTATAGACATTTCTGTGATTCACCTTTCATGAAGATAGACTTCTTCAGGGGATAATTAACTAACAAAAAGAAATGTCACTATCTGTTGGGTTTTACAAGGAAAAATGATTTCTGTTCAGCTGAAAAACAATGTGTCCAGAGTCAACAACATTTCTTTTATGTGTAGTTTTGAACATCAAAACATATTGCAATCTTTTTAAAATTTTCATTATTTGAGAAAATTATTACCTAAAAATCTACATTTATATTTCCTTACATGCAGGTAGCTATTCACTCTATAAATAGTGGTACTTATCCATAGACATCATAGTGATGAATACACACATACACCTACATAAACTCCTCATTACTTTTTACATTTTTCTCTATCTTATGCAATAGATCAGATTAAGTATGCTCTATAAGTACATGTGGCAACATCGTGGTTGCCACACGTATAGTATGGTCTGAGATATCTTTTCTTCTTTGGATTTTGTTCATTCTCTCTAAAGACCTTATATTTTCAGCAAGTGCCATATGGACAAAACAGTTCCTGGTAAAATTTTGGACAACAATTAACATAAGCACAGCAGGAGATCCCAACTGTTGACCCCTAAAAGGTGGTTAATCAACAGCATATGGGTTTATTTATCCCAGCATGGCCTTTTAATTAACAGTTCTGGAAAGTGTACTTTTAATGAACACTGTTATAATATGTTGAGAAAATTCTAAATAGTGTAAATGAAACTCCAGCTTGAAAAAAAAGTAATGTTGCTTATAAGGAAAAAAATAAAATCCAACAGTATTTCAGTCCATGAGAAATATTAATATTAACTTCAAACAATGCTAGAATAACAATGTTCATGTCTGGAATCAGACCTGAATTTCAAAGTAAATCTCTAAGCTACAGAAACTTTGTACTTAGTCTTCAAACTCTTCTTTAAAAAATAAACGTACATTGTACATTTTTATTTAGAGTAAAAAAAAGGTCAATAAGACATGGAGGAAGGTCTCCAGTCTTGTGTTTTGGTTTGATCCCACCCTCCATGACATTTACTTTCAAGATGACAATAGAAGATACTTGATAATAGGGTATGTTGAAAGGAGAAGAGTGTACGAAAATAAACTGTGCTATCAAACTAGAAAAGAGAAGCAAACACAAACAAGTGCACAAAAGGCGCAGGAAAAGTAAACATAGAAGAAAAGCAGCTAACATTCAAAGTTCTATTCAATATCTCTATTAATGCAATGCAAATTATTTAAGGTGAACCTTAGATAAACTGAAACCCTAAGATAAACCAAAATATTAAATTTAAATTATTTAAGGAAAACAGTAGGCCAAATTTTTTGCTTGTATAAGCCAAGACAACTACTGACAGAAACCTGATTTACGCGGGTCTTCAAAGCATACTATCTTGTTCTTCATACCAAAGAAATTCAGACAACATATCAAAGAGTCTCTTCTTTGAGTGTCTAAAATTGATGAATGCTTTTGATAATATTGCATAAGACTCTTGGTAAGTTTCTTGTAAAATATTTCCCAAAGATGAATGCATATTGAGCTCTTAAGGTTTTCAAATGTGTCCTAAAGCCTTACAGACTGAATGCATGTGACAATGTTCTCCCCACCTGCCCCCAGTATCCTACTTTAGCCTGACCATTATGCCCCAAGCAACCTTATTCAGAACTGATAACAATCAATATATTGCCAAGATATAAAATGACCACAATAGTGTCTCAAACCGGGTGCTTGAAGAACTGATAGTAGACAACTAGTTCAACAGATGCCTGTTTAGCATGTAGTAAATATAATGAGTCAATTACATTACCCCATAAATAGTGAGTAGAGTAAGAGCCTCTTGAGTTCTCCCTGCATGATAGTTGGTTGCATGATAGGATTGCTCTTTGAGCAGGGACACTGCTTGAGTTACATCTGTGCAGAGATCCTTTATGCCTTGACTTAGGTGGCACATTATAAAATCATAGAATGGCCTGGGTTGAAAAGGACCACAATGATCATCTAGTTTCAACCCCCTTGCCATGTGCAGGGTCGCCAACCACTAGACCAAGTTGCCCAGAGCCATGTCCAGCCTGGCCTTGAATGCCTCCAGAAATGGGGCATCCGCAGCCTTGTTGGGCAGCTTGTTCCAGTATGTCTCTGAGTGAAAAACTTCCTCGTAATATCTAACCTAAACCTCCCCTGTCTCAGTTTAAAACCATTCCCCCTTATCCTATCACTATTCATCTTTGTAAACAGACATACCCCCTCCTGTTTATACACTCCCTTTAAGTATTGGAAGGCCTACATGTAGCCTATGCTACATAAAATAAATATTTCCTCTCAGAAAATAATTCTGTGGTACCAAGATATTAGAATCTTGTTAGTTGACTTTCTTAATTTCCTTATAGCAAAATGGAAGACTGCCTTACAGAAGGATGCAGATTTGAAGTATAGTTAGTATCGGGGAAATTCCAAAATGTAGCTAAAGTTACTACCTTCCAAAATTGTTTATCAAAGTTACTCAGCAGAGATTACACTGCATAAGGTGTTAGATTTGTCTTCATAACNAAAAGGTTTCTGCTGTATCACTGGTTTGCTTTGTCACATGAAAAATAAGAGAAAACGTGATCAAAGTAGTCCCTTATTTTCTGTGCTGTATTATGAGCTAATGAAGAAAGAGAAAGCAACGAAAGCAGGAGAGGGGTCCACTCAAAGTACTAATTTTGGAGAAAGGCTGGAATGGATTGCCCATAAGGAATCTGATTAAACATTGAGTTTGGTTTATAACTTCTAGATAGAAATGAATTATGTCAACTATACAGATTGCAAAATTTAAGTATTTTTATATCCACATGAAGGAGGAAAAAAAAGAAATGTGCAGTCTAAATTACATATGCTATCAACCTCCTGCATACTAAATACTAATTCTTGTTAAAAAAAAAAATATTTTAAAAGCCTTAGATTGTTTCAGAGAGAGCGCCTAATTTCATAAAACTGTAGTTAGCACCCTGTGAAAATGTACAGGAAAAATTAAATCCTTTGTGACAATTAATGTAAGTGATTCATACAGCTCTGATGATTTGATTTTCAAAATAAGATCAAGACTTATGCAAATCTTCAGTCTTGAATTCTTTCTGTCACTGCTAGTAAAATATTTTATTTTGAAAAAAAAAGTTTTGCTTCAGTAGAAGATATTTCTCATTTCATTTTTTAAAATACCAGTGAATTACAATAAAAACATACTTGCTGGAGTAGAAGTATGCTCTGCTGGGTGTATTTTAAAGATTTCAGCATTATTTGTAACCAAAAAAAAAAACAAAAAACAAACAAACAAAAAAAAAACCACACATATGGAATTTCATCTGGATTATATAGAGAGACTGCTATCTCAATAAGAAATGCCTTGAATCAGCTTTTCATTCCTCATTGGTACCTGCTTAGTCCTGCTATGTGAACTAGGCCACAGTTATTTCAGATCCCACCTTTTCTTTTGGACTGTTTCAAGTAAAAGAAGAAATGTTTAAAAGTTATTTTAGGTGAGGGCACTTCTTTTGATATGCACAAAGTGTTTCTTATTCATCTATATTCTTAGCCAGCCACAATAAGCAACCTGATACAAATCATTTAAAATCATTTAGATCTAAATCTAGAAAACCAAAAATAAAAATAAACTCTGGGCTGCTCTCAGTGTAGTTATCCCATGAAAGAGTTTGCTACCAGTATAAATCTAGGAAATACACATTATATACACACTCAATCCTGCAAGTATAGCAGACCATTAATGGTCTAGATTCAATTTGAAGCCCAGACATGGGATTTTGGCCCAAGTCCTTCCTAATAACTTGAAGGGCCAGAACAAAGGGAATTGCAAATTTCTGCTTTAAGAAATGGGTTTCAATTTTTCCCTCTTAGAAATAAAATTTCTGAATCTGATGGGATATAACAAAGAGTACGACCAAGTTATTACCAGTTTTTTCTGATGATGCAGCAAGATACTCTGTAGTGCAATTACTGTATATTTCAGAAAAGTAGTGATTTGTCATTGATACAGTATTCCTATGGCTCCCTGTTTTTTAAATCTTTCTTGAGTGGAAGAGAGGAACAATGTTTCCTTTACAATTAGGGAGTCTGGGAGTTAGCCAAGTGAAAATTAGTTAGCTTCTGCTGTAACTAATTAAAGTTAAATATTGTTTTCATTAAACTCTCATCAACTTCACATTTTGCTTATCTTCAAGTGTAGGTTTCAAGTGTTGTTTAGGTCTCAGAGAGGGAATACCAACTGTCACACCTGGTTCATCTCCTGTGTTATGCCTTTCTGGTACTGAGTTACAGGGCAGCCTTTCCCTTTCTAAAGTTTAGGAGGGTTTTGGAATGTATTTCATCTCACTTTCTGGTGGTTAAAAAAGTGAACTATTGCTAAGTGCTCACATCATCTGAATCAAAGGAAGCAAGCCCACATGATTGTTTGTGCCTCTTGTTCACTATGATGTGCTTTGTACTGATGTTCAACACTGGTAATGCATTATACTTGATTTTTCTTCACCTTCATGTTTTCAGAATCTGGTTAAACTACATAATACTTAACTGTGCATCCTAACATTTTTAAGGAAGAATTCCTCTATACAAAAA
The DNA here is from genome assembly GCA_016647715.1 of Pavo muticus. NCBI lineage: Eukaryota > Metazoa > Chordata > Aves > Galliformes > Phasianidae > Pavo > Pavo muticus. The sequence continues at coordinate 184,809 of JACDJE010000495.1, read as the reverse complement.
AGACAGATAACTTTTGCCTTTCCAAAGATGAACTGACTTATAATTGAGAAAATACTGAATAGCCAACCAAAATTTATCTTTCATCCAAATATTACAGTGATGTATATATGATAACTGTGTCATGCTAGGAAGATTTGCCTTATTTTCCATAGTTGAACATTTGCTTGTCAAGACAAAAACTTAGGAAGAATTCATTTTATCATTATTTACTTTGGGTCATTCATCTGAAAAGGAGGAAAAGAGAACAGTGCTTTAATGCAGAGTGGTCATGGTAGAAAGGAGGTAAAAAGAGCAGTTCTCTAAACTGTTATGGGCTGAGAAGCATGATAAAGGAAAAGGAGATATAGAAAACCTTAGCTGTCTATCTGCAGGAATGAAAAGTTATGCAGAGTAAGGAAGAAGCAAGTAGACATTGATGACTAAATAATTTCCCTCAGATGAAGACAAACTAATAATTATCTTTAATCATTTGAGTTTTAATGAATAATTATTCTAGCGTTTTCTGTAATTTTGAGAGTGTTCAAAATGCATATAATCTACTTATCACTTTAAGGTAATGATATTCCCATGCCTTCCTTATACTTTGATATATAAGTCTTGGAGAAGGTTTTAGTTCTTAAAAACAACTCCAGAAAAATAAATTTGTATAAGTACATAGCCTGCAGCAAGAAACTATTAGAAAATACCCATCAGAAACTGGTCTCCATGTATAATCATCCTGGTTTTAATCATGTTAAAATGTATCTTGTTTCAAGCACACACTTATGTGAACTATACTTCTAATCTGCACTACTTACAACTCCTCATAGCAAAACCAGAAAACTCTTTCACATTACTGATTTCTTTGCTTAGCCATAAAAATACCACCAAACATCTCGACAGAGCAAAAGTTCTTGCATAATCATATGACACATTTCAGAAACTAATTGAGGACCACTCAGAAACAAGATTTAGTTTTTTGCCTTGCCATTCCTATTGGAAGATTACTCCAGAAACTTCCTTCCAAAGATGGCTGGAAATTTGAAATATCAAACCTGAGTCTATTCCCTACCAATTCATAATTACTTTTTCTTTTAACAATGTCATCCTTTAAAGAATGTTTCCCCTTTCTGTCCTGGATTTAGCCACAGGCATTCTTAAACTCTGTTTTACTTAACAAAAAACAAAATCAAAAACAAAAACAAAGAATACAACAGCAACAAAAAAGGCGTATTTCAGATTCACAAGACACAAGCTGTCCCCTTTTCTGCTCATCTATGTAGTATGTTTCAAATCTATTCTAGTTAACATTTGAGCTTGTTTCTTTTTCATGAGCAGAGTGATCAGAATACTTTTGTTTTCATTTGAATATTGCAGCCAATAAATCTTAAGATTTCCACATTTGTATTATACTGACGTCTGACGAACCTTTATGACTACACAATCCCTTTGGTTTTCCCTTCCTCAGCCCAAATTCCTGTTTTGCAGCAGAAATTAAAAACATGATCACTGAATGAATGATATCATGCTTGATAACTTGATTATTTCATTACATTTTATCTCTTTAAGACATTTAGATCGTTCATATATTGACAATATCTTCTACCTATTTGATGCCAGAAACAGTTACCTGGTACTCTCACAGCTACATAGGGCTGTGGCCAGAATTTAAAATATTAAGCTCTGACTTCTCTGAAAATTCTCAGTCAGTATCATTACTAAATTCTTTCAATTCAATATTAATCATAATCTTCACATTTTTTATGCACCCTCCATTTCTCAGACTATTTCATTATCTTCTTCAGTTTTACCAGCAATGTTGTGTGTTCTTTATCTAGAAAATGACATACCTCAACAAAGAAAATATCAGATGAGTACAGCAGGATGGACTTGGTAAATCCGAACAGTTGTTTGTTTTTTGTTGTTGTTGTTGTTTCCAGTTTCCGACTGAAAGAAATGATTTTGTTTGGTTGGTGTTTTTTTAAGAAAAAGCTTTTTTAAAACATTTATACTACTGGGATAAGACCAATGGTGTTTTCTGTGTATGAGTTCTCTACCTTCTTACACATACCTGTCACTTTTAATACTGTTCAGCAGCATAGTGCAATTTCATTTTAAAAAGTTACAAAAATCTTTGCCATTCAAACATCTTCTAACAATAGCAGTGAAGTGACAGCTTCTGTTGAGAAACACTCACAGCTACCAGGACTCTGAAACACCAACTACTTTTCCTACCATGTGTTCTGGAGAGAAAACGTAAAATTTATCTTATTCGGTAGAAAATTAACTGCCTCAGGGGCTTTGACTAATCACTGCAGTTTTCTTTTAATTGCCAATTTTTTGCAGAAGCTTCCAGTAACACAAGCACATAACAGTATCCTCACTGTGAGTGTAAAGAAAGATCTCGTGTGTATCAAGGTAAGGAATGCAGCTGCAGTCTGGTTGGAGTCTCTGACAGATGCACAACCAAACACAGCACCAGGACAGTGAGCAATGTATGATCCAGGGATATGTGAATACATGGTGTAGTGTGTAACAGTCAGAGCCCACTAAGTCATAAACTGCCAATGAACTGAAATTGAGTAATCTAGAAATGTACTTGATTTATATGAGCAATTGTCTTCCTTTAAGTGAACTTCAGCTTTTTCTTCTGTCAGTGGACAGATTTGCTACTGATTTCAGTACAGATAAGATCTGTACCAGCTTTTCAGAGGAATGTGGGATATAGATCAGCTGATTAATTCTCAGTTACACCCAAAATAGAATATTTCTTAACAAAATACCAAACTATACAAGTCAACTTTGAATATTGTCTGATTATGCAACAGTGTTTAATGGTAATATGTTGTTCAAATTAAACATACATATACGAAGACAGGCTGAGGGAACTTGGCTTGTTCAGCCTGGAGAAAAGAAGGCTGCGGGGTCACCTAATTGCAGCCCTTCAGTACCTAAACGGAGCCTATAAACAGGAGGGGAGTCAACTCTTCAAAAGGGTAGATAACAGCAGGACAAGGGGAAATGGTTTTAAGTTGAAGGAGGGAAGATTTAGGTTGGATGTCACAGAATCATAGAATCATAGAATGGCCTGGGTTGAAAAGGACCACCAGTCACTAGACCAGGCTGCCCAGAGCCACATCCAGCCTGGCTTTGAATGCATCCAGGGATGAGGCATCCACAACCTCCTCGGGCAACCTGTTCTAGTGCATCACCAACCTCTGAGTGAAAAACTTACTCCTAATATCTAATCTAAACCTCCCCTGTCTCAGTTTAAAACCATTCCCCCTTTTCCTATCACTATCAACCCTCGTAAAAAGCCTTTCCCCATTCTGTTTATACGCTCCCTTCAAGTACTACAAGGTCACAATGAGGTCTCCCCTGAGCCTTCTCTTCTCTAAGCTAAACAAGCCCAGTTCCCTCAACCTTTCTTCACAGGAGAGGTGCTCCAGCCCTCTGATCATCTTAGTGGCCCTCCTCTGGACCCGCTTCAAGAGCTCCACGTCCTTCCTGTACTGGGGGTCCCAGGCCTGAATGCAGTACTCCAGATGGGGCCTCACAAAAGCTGAGCAGAGGGGGACAATCACCTCCCTCACCCTGCTGGCCACACCTTTTTTAATGCAGCCCAGAACACAGTTGGCCTTCCTGGCTGCAAGTGCACACTGCTGGCTCATGTCCAGCTTCTCATCCACTGGGACCTCCAAGTCTTTCTCCACAGGGCTGCTCTCAAGGAGATCTTCCCCCAGTTTGTATGAATACCTGGGTTTGCTCCGACCCAAGTGCAGCACCCTGCACTTGGCCTTATTGAACCTTATTAGGTTTTCAAGGGCCCACTTTTTTAGCCTGTCCAGGTCCATCTGGATGGCTTCCCTTCCTTCCAGTGTATCGACTGCACTGCACAGCTTAGTGTCATCCACAAACTTGCTGAGGGTGCACTTGATTCCATTGTCTATGTCACTGATGAAGATGTTGAAGAGCACCGGTCCCAAGACCGACCCCTGAGGGACACCACTTGTGACTGTCCTCCACCCTGACACAGAACCATTGATCACAACCCTTTGGCTGTGTCTAGCCAGCCAATTCCTAATCCATCGAACAGTCCATACAACATACAACAGTCCATGTCAGTAGGAAGTTCTTTACTATGAGAGTAGTAAGGTGCTGGAACAGGCTGCCCAGAGAGGTTGTGGATGCCCTGTCCCTGGAGGTGTTCAAGGCCAGGTTGGATGGGGCCCTGGGCAGCCTGGTCTGGTATCAAATGTGGAGGTTGGTGGCCCTGCCTGTGGTGGGGGATGTTGGAGATTCATGATCCTCAAGGTCCCTTCCAATCCGTGCCATTCTGTGATTCTGTGTGATTCTGTGATTTTGCTGAATATGTGCAAGTTAATTATAAATCCAGAACGTTTGAGCTGAATAAAATCATGATTATGGACTTTGATAGCAAGATCCAACATGCTACCCCTTACTCTCAAAAGTCATATTTAAAGACTACAATATAACTTGCCTCAGTACAATGTTTGTCATTTTACTTGTGTGCAGGAAGATTACATAAAAAATGTAACCATCTACACTGGTGCTAGAACAGTACTTTTAACGAATGCTGTTTTTAAATTTAGGTTATAGATTAAAATGTATTACTTAGACTGAAATCCATCTGGACTTATTAAAGCATAGTCCGAAGCCCAAAATATAGCTGGGAAGGCAATAAATAAGTTAGCCAACTACAATGTGACCAACAAAACAACAATACAGCCAGCTGCAAGCTGAATGTAGTAGAAACTTCTCAGCAATTAAAAATCACTTATGCATGCACAGTTTCTCATCAACTATTTATAACAGCTTCCTTTATTTATATTAAAGATAGGGACAGTGTAATCATGTCCAGCAGCATTCTGTTTTAAAGAACAGTAAATAGTTTAATAGGTAAAATTACAAGAATCCAGCTAAGTGCATACAGATGTTGTCTTTTAAAAAAAATCCCACATACAAGAGGAAAGTTGTTGAAGCCTACTTCAAGTAAGTAATGGAATGACAGGAAGACAAGTCTAGAAAATATTTTATGACACCCAAGGCAAAGTCAAGCACACCTCAACTGTCTTTAGCGTGTGGTATTTTATAAATCCAGTGAAGAATACTATTCAGGGTCTTGCTAGCAAACTAACAGAAATAAATCCCAGTAGAATTCTTGGCAGTTGGGAAGGCTGTAAAAAAGGTCTGTGGGTCCAATATAGGTGGGCAGAAAGAAATAAGGAACACTCTGCAAGATGAGGATCAGCTGCATGATTTTTGACACAGGGAGCAGTATAGAAAGAACAGGTGAGTTTTTATTTAAATTGCTGATTTTAATTTTTATCTAAATCTATCAAGCTATTTCAGCACCTCCCTCTCATTAAATATATTTCTAAGTTTCATGCAAATTTAAGCTGAATATTAAGAAAACCACTGCTTATCTGTATTCTCCTGTCTTTCTTATTGAAGGATCCTTTCTACTGAAGTTTCTTCAAACAGAAATATTTCTCTTATTTTAATAATTCTGGCCTCCATCAGATTTCTTGTGCAAGCTGAATGGAAAGAGTTAGTTGATCTCTCCACATATAACTTTCTAAAAACTGTAAGTTCACAAAACAAACGCTATGTTTGATGCCAATAGACTCTGTTGGAAATGCTTCAATTAATCGTTTTTATACATCCAATAGGAATAGCTTATCCTTTCTTATAGTTTTAACCAAAAGTCTTTGAAAATAACATGAAAAAAAGTCATTGCTATAAAGATTCAATTTTCTTCAGAACTACCATTAATTTCAGATGTTTTAATTTATATTTTAAAATTGGAAAGTCAATCTCTTTTTCTTTCTTTGTTAATTTTCAAGTTGATTTAATTTGGGTCCTAGTGAAATTCACCTGCAGTCATATTTTCAATTAAATACTGTTGTTGTATATTAAGAATTTATGTGTGGGACTTCTGTCTCTATAAAACAAGTCTTTAGAGCTTGCTTTTATAAACTGCAGCAGAAAGATCTGTCCCATGGCCAACCATTTCACATAGAGATGGATCTTCACAAGATTGAAAAAGGAGAGCTGGATGAAGTACAGACATGCATTTGTATGTGTATGTATGTATATGCATATATAATACTCTAATAGAGATCATGCAAAACTGAAATTCACTGAAGCATCTTAGAGGTTCATTATATTAATTTGGGACATATTACAGCATCTTGAAATTGCACAGCAGTGACTGTCAGCTAGCCAGACTGCCTAATGTGGAGAATTTCCCTTGTTAGGTACCTTATTAAAGTTCGCAGCAGGGTTTCTGATTCGTTTCAGCATCAAATAGCACGAGCCTTTATTCAAGAAAGAGATAACTACAGTCAAACTAGATTATGCCAAATTCCAAAAATATGCTTTCACAGTTGCCAAAGATATTCTATCGTGTATACTTCCAAGAGACCTGTCAATATGAACCCGATTCATAAAAATAATTTTCCTGGTTTAGCTGCACAATTGCCCTATTAACACCACCTTACTTTCACAAGATGATTTAATGTAAGACAAATCATTTCTTGATTTTGGAGTATCTGTGCAATTTTCAGTCCTTTGGAAGTGGTTACTACAGAAAGTAAAACCATGAAAGTCCAGGGCAGCCTGTTATGTTCCCCTGCCATTTTTGAAGATCCTCTTGAATTAGTAGAAAATGTTGCTGTATCAGTTTTAATATAACTATAAGCATCATTTACCAGCTTTTAATAAAAGCTATCAGAAAGAGTCTTCTTCGCATAGCACAGAATCCCATAATACACAGGCAGGAAATAAACAGCTCATCTCCAAAGTAAATCGGAAGTACAGTTCCTTCTACACTTCATTCAGCAAGGAAGACATCTCTTGATTGATACTACAGATGAAGTACAGTTCAAGAACCTCAATCACAGGAACAAGTGAAACATGTATTTCACTCCCTGCTCTGCCAGACTGTGCTGATCAGAGAAGCTGTTACTGAGAATCAGTGCTATTAAAGGACAGAGCTGCTGTGATAACTGCCTTTCAGAACCCTGCTCTTCAAACCACAAGTTAGACACCTGTAATCTCTACACAACGTATGCAGATAGTTAAGTACCTTGGAAAGGCAACTTAAATTGCTTCAGGCATAGTGGGAAGGTGCCAATCCAACAGCAAATGCATCAATCCAGGCAGCAGCTGAAAATTCCACTTGCATTTGAGAGTTGAGCAGCTTGCTGAAGGCTGTAAACAGATGCCACTATGTATGATCAACATCTGGACACAGGAATTGGTGGTAGATAACTACAAACTGCTCTTGCAAAGAGCTGAGTAAGGCTTGTTCTTCACTGATGGTGACTTTTCACTGTTCATATAAGACATTCATGGTTAAATCATTCAGAGAGATCTGAACACCGTTCTCATATTGGTACCTGTTTTCTACAAAGCATATAATTCTTACAAATTTATCCTGGGTTTCAGCACTGTTCTGTTCTTCCATATAAAGCTACAGTCAACCTCAGTCTTATGAAGCAGTCTCACACTTCCTCTTTGCTTACAGTGGGAAAGATTTCGCTTTCCTGACCCCTTCCTACAGATTCAGCAATGTGAGAGACGTGGAAAGCCTGACTCAAAAACTTGTGGAGAACCTCAGCCTTCTCCATGTCTGTTATTGCTCTTCCTCCTCCCTCCTTTATCAGAGAGGGTACACACTTACGTGCCTGTCAGTTGTACCAATAAACATATAAAAGCCCTTCTTTTTATTTTTCACATCCATAGACAAGTTCAGTTCAGTCTGTGCCTTGGCTGATCCTGCCTCTGTATGTCTGAATGGCATCCTTGTATTCTTTCCAGGCCACATATCCCTGTTTCTACTGCCTATACATTTCATTCTTTTCCCTCAGATTGACCAGCAGGTCTTTGCTCAGTCATACCAGTTTCCTACCTCCTCTAGGAGATTTCTTATACTGGGGAGCAGAGAATTCTTGTGCTTGCAGAAAGATGTCCTTAAAGAGCTTCCAGCTCTGTTCTGTTCCTACATCCCAAGCACAGACTCCCATCCAATAGCTCTATAAACAGCTGGAAGTTTACCCTCCTGAAGTTCAACATAACAACTCTGCTCTTAACCAGGCCCATATTCCTCAAGACCATGAACTCAAGCAGAACATAATCACAACAGCTTTCAGTGGCTGGCCCTTATATGAGCTCAGGATGGCTCAACCCTGTCCGGTCATGTGGGGAGCACAAGTACAAACAATTTGCCTGTGCTTCCTGGTCCAGCCACACCCCTTCACCAGCTGCTCAGTCACCATTTCAAGGAACTAACAGTTCCTCTATACCTGTACTTACCAAGGGACAACCATTCTCTGCAGTTTTCTGAACACTTTTGAAGGTATCATTTTGTGATTTTGTTACCATGTGTAGAATTAACAGTAAGTGCTGTCACCCAGAAACATCAAGGAGGAGCTTCATCAGTACTTAATGATTTTTTTAAAAATCTATAACTGCATCTGATAAAGAAATGAAAACATTAATATATAAATACATTGCATGTCTAGCACAGTGTTAAAGTCCAGGGTTCAGCAGCGCTTTTCAAGAATGTCAGTTGGGAAATTATGACTCAATTAAATTTTAATGTATCACCTCATAATAACAATGAAAAAATTGTCCCTTCTAAAGGGTTTGAAAAGATTGCTGAAGTTGAGGTCATGAAATACTTTAGACGTGTGATGGAAAAATCCAGTTTTCTCCCCCACCAAATGCTTTGCTTGTAGAAATTTTTGTCATTAGGATGCAAGCTCATACTCAACTTGGACAATTTTAATTCAGCATATAAATCATAGTATATGGTCATTGAAAGTTAGCAGAACTGAACAAAATAAAATAATTTCTTCAAAGTCACTTATCACAGCCTATCCCTTCATCCTTAACACTCCTTAAAAACCCGAGTGGACTGCGATTTAATTTACTTGGTGTTTTAACAATGGGCTGTTTCTGCAGAGTAATATAAACATTAGTCAGTGTGGTCATTATGGGCTCTAGACTCCTTCTGAAGGCTTTACTTGAGAGAGGTTAGTGGGAGGCAGATTGCTCAGACACTCAATTTCTCGTCTTTTAAATTAAATTTCTTTCATAATAGAACAGTTTAGGTTACAGCAAGAGGGAACAATAAAATAGTTGCAAAGTCCTAGAGATAACTATTTTTAAAGTAATGGTGGGAACCAGTGTCTGAACTGTAGTGCCCCCACCTCCAAATCATCTGTTGCATTCTGAACTTCTAATATAACCTACATGGTGAAGAATTTTCCTGTTAGGTTTTAATTTTCAAAAGGACTTTAAAAGTGCATGTGATAAATGTCAACATATTACTCCATTCTGAGTTTGATCTGATTCTCAGATCTTGCAAAGCATTTAAAAGAGAACTTAGAATACTTGAACAAGCACCTCTCCTCTCACCTCCACCTGCCATACTCCAGAGAAATAGCATTCAGCAGGTGATGACTGGATGAAGAAACAAAGTAGCTGAATGGAGAGGTTTGGGGAATGGGGAATACCACAGCAACTACAAAATTTTATGGAAAATAATTAGTACAATTGTAGTTTACCAGAAACTTAGAAACAAATATTTTAAAAAGATGGATCATAGTTTCAAAGAAAATGTACAAAAACAGTCAGATAAAAACAAAACAGCCTAGATAATCCAGTTTTTACTTGGCTGAGCATCTTAAGGAATAAATAAGGAAGCAAACTGGAATTAAAAACATTCAATTTCAGGAAAATATTTTTTAATTTAAAAGAAATAACCTGTGAAACTCATTGCCATTTGTTATTTTATACCTGGTTTCCTCAATTTCATGATTCTGTATCAATTTTTAGTGTTTATATTGATAAAACTTGCAATTAAATATAAATTTTCAGAATAAATTAACCTAGATTTCTGTTGTTTCTATTATTTCCTTAAGACATACTGTGTCTATTACAACAGGCAGTGAGAAATCGAACACTTATCTGATCTTGGAGACAAGTGATGCTTTCAGTGGTAATAGTATTTGCACAACTGTTAGTCTCCTGGCTCACTCAAAATCAAATATGAAAGTTATGCAAAAAGAAACAATTTTCCTTTGTGTGTAGAAAAGCATAAAAAGTTTTCTAGGTATAGCCTGTACTACAGAGAAGACATCCAGCATCTTATCTTCACTGCTGCTTTCTACTTCTCATTCCCTCACCTGTGTAAGGATGTCTTGAGACATAAGTAGTCAGAAGAAACACTTCAAAATGAGTAACACTGTTTTCTTTAAAAAGAGCAATAAAACTCCCACTGACTTTTTTAGAAGCCTTTGGACGATGCAAGTGACTTCTGAATATCAGCATATATTCATTTTTGTTGCTCCTATTTTAACATGTTCCAAGAACATGGCTATTGTATTCCTTAAAACAGATCCTGCAAAAGCAAAACTTCCACTGTTGCCAAATTTAAAAATACAAAGAAAACCTTTTCCGTAAGGAGCACAGACACAGTCAATCTGTAAGCTGAAAGCTATACAGCAATACAGGAATATAACATTGAAACACAAAATAAAGGTTATGTATTTATGTCAGTTCACTGGCATCTAGCTCTTCATCTCTCGCTAGAAGAAGGGTGCTTCTTGTTTAGAACTGGTTATTCATGTTATGGCAAATTTGGTTAAATTGGGGGAAAAAAAATGAATGTATGTAGAAGGATGTGCATATTGAAAAGAAAGAATTATTTCATTTTGGATGAAAAGGCAAATGTATTCTCACAGTTAAACATACCAGTAGTTGTTGGAAGGCGTGAGGAAAAATATCTATTAATAAATTCAGCTTTGCAACTTCTCAAAGTATTATTTTCTGTTGAGAAATTCAGAAAAAAAAAAAAATCCTTTCAAATTGAGGAATAAACACCATTTTTCTGGATCTGCAATTTCTGCCAATGTAGGCAGCATACAAATGAATATTAACCTCTCTGACTCTCTTTAATGTCTGACATATGGTTACTGCTGCTGGGCTTGTTGAAGGAGTTGGGCTGAGAGTATGGGGGAAGGAAGTAAAAAGTAGGGATGAGTGATTCTGGTGCTGTTTGTACTCTTGCTGCAAAAACTGAAAGCATTTGCAAGAAGGAAGAAAATTCAGCACTGCTGAAAACAAATGGCCTCACTTACAGAAAAGTGGAGGTGGTTAGGGAAGGGAATTTCTTTACTGAAAACAAAATATTCTCACTGTTGAAAGAAAAAAAACACCACAACAAACAAACAACATGTACACAAAACCCCGAGACTGCTTAGTTCCCATCAAGAATCTGTTTCTCTCTGATTGGAAGAGAAAGGTCAGTAGGAGGAGTTGCCTCAAATTTCTCCCAAACCGAAGGATTGTGGGGGTGGACTAGAGGGGGTTGAAGACTGTGTAACATCAGGAGACACATTTGTTCAGTCTGCACTGGCATTTCCAAGCTGAAGAATTTGTTTCTGAAAAAAAGGTTAAAAACTGTTCTGTGGCTTAAATTAATTTCTTTGGCATGAAAAGATAGGCTTTTACTTATCTCTGTTTGGTGCCTAAATCAGAGCAATCTTATTTTGTTTCTGTTATCTGTCTTACTTTGCCAGCATTGTTAGACTTTCTCTTGCTTGCACAGAAGATTTTAGTCATTAATTCTGATTTGTTTCACCTGTACACATCCTAATTCACATCTTTGTCCCCTGCTGGTCCTTACAGTCTTTGCCACTCTGAATGTAGGAAATTAAGTTTTGATTAAAACTTGTTTAGGGCTTATTTAGTTCTCATTTATTTCTACAGGAAAAATAATGCCTAATATCAGGAAACTAGAATTTTCCTAGGTTTCAACAGCTTTTTTTTTATTTTCTTCTTTAGAGATATTATTTTTAGATGTCGTATTATAAGACTTCTGTTATCTGAAGCATCCAGCTCAACTAACAGTGTGTGTTTTAAAATATTTTTCCCACACAAAGTCACAGCTGGTTAGAAGTATATTCAAAATGAATCTATGCTCCAAAGAGTCTGCATCATTTTTAATGCATTCCACTTTTGCTACAGCTATGATCAGTCCCTGCGTAATGTTTTACAGTGCTTATAAAACTGGTTTTTGAAGACTTCCAGAGGTGGAGAGTCTATAGTCCTCCAAAGGACAGCAGTTCCGTGCATTTACTGGGACAAAAAATATTTTTATCCTCATGTCTTAATATATAATGCAAATGCATTATTTCCCGTACAGATGTGAGAAGCAGATTTGCTAACAAACTTTTATGTTATTACTGTCCCCTTTTTCTTCAGAGCAACCTTAATTCTCATACTGACGAGACTCACAAAGAGATCTATGAGTTCTCTCCTTCTTTGCAATTTGGTAATACTCATGAACCTAGACGCAATTATGATAAACAACCAGATCTTTTTGTTTCATATTTATTTCTTTTTTTTTCCTCAAACTTTTTTATTTTCTCCTTGGTGACACCAGGTTTACCATCACACCTGTCTCTCATGCAGGATAGTAATATGAGAGAAAAACCCAAACTGATTCACTGGGGGGTTCTGTAGCATTGCAACTGCCCCTAACTTTCCATCTATATATTCATAGGCTGATTTAATGGAACATTGTTTAAGGTCTTCTTAAGGTCCTCTTGCAGCCTCTGTTCATTTCATCAGTTTTCATGGAGTTGGTAGCTTCTATTTATTGCTATCATTTTACTTGTGCAGTCATCATGACAAAGAATTACTTTTGAGAGGTATTCGAAAGCTTTCCAACTTTTCTGAATGTGACAGGATAGGATGCTGGAAATGGTTGAAGTCATGAAATGAAAAACATCATGGGAATATGACTCAGGACTAGTCATCACCACCTGGAGAGCTGTCATTAAAAAATATATATATAAAAATACGTTAGAATTCAGCATACACTTCTGAGTCTTGCAAAGTTGCTGGAAGGCATGTTGATAAACAAGAACTAGGTTCTGGAGGTTTACTTCACTGGTATTTCTTCAGGGCTAAAGTTATCTCCTCGAAGAAGAGACCTTCTGGAGTCATACTTGACCTCTAAAATGGATTTTCAGAATGCTGTTGGCTTCATACTACCTCTACATTATCACACTTTCCTGTAAGTGGTAAAAGCTGTACCAGAAAGTGAAACAACATCTGATAGCTCAGATTATGCTGGATAATTACATTCCTGATAGTAAAGAAATTGTAATTATTCTGATCATTCAAGTCACTATGATTTTTTCTGCTGACTTTGGGGCATAAAGAAAAAAACACTAGTTGTTCTCCCAAACTAGTTTCAAGGTTGGACCTTGTACCCTATTAGTGCACAAAGGATTAATGAGGATCAGCTCTAAAGTGTTTAACGTAGGATCTTGCACAGATTAGTTCTATTCTTTTCACTTTTGTCTGTGTTGAATCATTCTTTACAATTTTTATCTGCTTTGCTATTTAATTTTATCTTTCAAGCAAATGGTTTCAATTCTATTTCATTTTATTTTTTCCCCTCCTTGCTCTCTTTTGCCAATTCAGCTCTTCAATATTCTCTTAGCCCTATTGTTTTGTTTTTCTGTTAGCCATCATAGCAGTAGAATTGATCTAACATGTCCAAATACTCTGAAGTGCAACAGTGTCCCAAAGGAAGAACATTCAGGGTGAAGCCCTACTTAGTTCAATATTAAAACATAAATATTGAACAACCGCTTAATCTACATGTGAAGTGCTAGACATTTTTTTTCTTTAATCTACAATATTTACTGTACTTTCTTCCTAATCCAGTCATAATTCTTTGCAAGAACATAATTAAACTAAAACTAGTAGCATTAAAATTACTTTGGATTTTAGTTAACATTTTTTTTTTCTTTTATCTCCTTTCACTTCTAGCTGTCTCGTTAGAATAATGGCTGTACTGACAGTCATTATAAGAACGACATTATATAGGGATGGAGATATTATCATTTCCATACAGAAGTATTTAAACTAGGGTGTGAGCTCATCAGGAACTCAATGGCTGTAATGAAAGTCAAGAATGTTCAGAACCAACTAAAAAATACACGGCCTTGTGCAGAATTTGGCCTAATTCTTTAATTCTCAGTCCCATTTCATTTCCAACTGAATTTGCTATACTTTTTTATTATTTGCTTAATTATTTTTTTTCCAGAGGACTTCATAATTTACAGTCTAAATGAGCAAACCTACATACTTTTGGCAGGGGAAGGCACTCAACACATCACAAGCTAAAGTGATTACTGTCTCCTATCTCTATAGAATTAGAGTTCTTCATAAATTTAAAACAGTTTACTTTTGCTAACTGTGCTCAGTATCTCAATCTTGCCTTGAAGATTCTCGAGCTGAGTTACATTCATCCTATAACTTCTTGGCATACAGTAATAAGTAGCTGAAACTGTAAAGTGCACTTAAACTGCAAAATATTTCACCATTATTCATGCAGCTAAAACGGAATAAGCTAGTTTTTGTATTTAATAATCTGTTTATTTGCCCATTGATTATTATTTTCTGGTTATGACATATTTGAATGTAAATATTTAAGCTCTGAGGCCCCTAGCATAAGAAGGACATGGACTTGCTGGAGTGAGTTTAGAGAAAGGCCATGAAAACAGTCAAAGAAGCATGTCTCCTGTGAAGCCAGACAGATATATGGGGTTCTTCAGCCTAGAGAAGAGAATCATAGAACCATAGAATCATTAGGGTTGGAAAAGACCTCTAAGATCACCTAGTCCAACCGTCCACCTACTACCAGTATTCCCAATTAAACCATGTCCCTTAGTACCACATCTCCAAATCTCTTGTACAGCTCCAGGGACAGTGACACCACCACCTCCCTGGACAGCCTATTCCAGTATCTGACCACTGTTTTGGAGAAGTTGTTTTTCCTAACGTCCAACCTGAACTTTCCCTAGTGCAGCTTAAGGCCATTCATAGTCCTATTGCTAGTTATGCAGGAGAAGAGGCTGACCCTTCACTTCACTAAAACTTCCTTTAAGGTAGTTGTACAGAGCGATAAGGTCACCCCTGAGCCTCCTCTTCTCCAGACTAAATAACCCCAGCTCCCTCAGCCACTCCTCATAAGCCTTGTGCTCCAGTACCCAAACCAGCTTCACTGCCCTTCTCTGGACCTGTTCCAGCACCTCAGTGTCTTTCTTGTAGTGAGAGGCCCAAAACTGAACACAGTACTCGAGGTGCAGCCTCACTAGTGCTGAGTACAGGGGATGATCATGACCCTGCTCCTGCTGGCTGTACTATTTCTGATACAGTGAAGACTCTGGGGAGACCTCATAGCAGCCTTCCAGCACCCATAGGGGGCCTAATAGGACATGTAGTGATAGGACAAGGGGTAGTGGTTTTAAACTATAAGATGGTAGATTTAGATTAAGCATAAGGAAGACATTCTTTACTCAGAGGGAAGTGAAGCACTGGAACAAGCTGCCCAAAGAAGCTATGGATGCCCCATCACTGGAGGCCTTCAAGGCCAGGTTGGATAGATCTTTTGGGCAACCTGATTTAACAGAAAGCTTATGGTAGGAGATCAGAAGAACCTTCAAGGTCCCTTCCAACCCAAACCATTCTATGATTCTATTATTCCAAATATAATTCTGAATTTGTACTGCCTATGTTTGTATCATTGTATTATGCAGCAACCAATATAAAAAGAGATAGGAGCCATATACGTGATTACTTTCTATTCCTAAATGATATTAAACTATGCAAATGACTTTACTATCTTCACACTGTCAAATTACTATTGCAGTGGAATACGTAGAACAGCAGAAAATTTATACATGATCTAAGGCAATTATGAATAGACTAGCAGAAATCCCTAACTTGCTGATTTTCGGAAGCCAGTCGGAAGCCAGTATTTCAAGGAAGGGTATTTAACATATCTCTGTTATTTTTGCACTTTATTCAAGCATCTGTGACCTGCCACTTCTAAAGCAAGGATATTAGACCAGAAGAGCCCTTGGGTTGATAAAATGTGGCTGTTTCCATGAAAATAAAAGTCCCTTTATTTTCAAACCAATTATATTAAAGCAACCAGGTAGACAATGCAAGTGCTACATACATAAAATTATAGAACGGGACACCTGCCTCTAGACCAGGTTGCTCAAAACCCCATCCAGCCTGGCCTTGAATGCATCCAGGGGGGAGGGCATTCACAACCTTATTGGGCAACCTGTTCTAAACATTGTTCCAAGCCTGTTCCAAACATCAAACATTGCTGGAGGTGACAACATTATACTACAGCATTGATGGTAAGAACCATCAATATTTAACATGAAGTGTGATAAAACAACTTGAAATAAGATTTTCCACCAAAGAAGATCTCATCAAGGAAGACCTCTTATCAAAAACGACTTCCATCTTTGGAAGGCCATCCTCACAGTGGATGCTCTTCATACCTGACAGAATGCTTTGTTTTATAAAGGACAAGCGTGACAGCTTGAGAGTCTCTATCTTTCAAGAATTCACAGAGAAGAGCTAGTTTGGTATTGACATTGTTACCACCCCAAAACGTTCTGGGTAGCAAAAGGTTAGTCTGGAAGAGGGGACTTCTGAAGTCTCTCTTGCCCTCTCCAAGACAGAGGAATACAATTTTACATGAGCTGTCAATGGACAACAGTTAATGAAAACAGACACACCTTAAAAACTTAGATTTTCTGAACAGGTGATCTGCTCTGCATATTTTTTAATAAAAAATCCAACACTTCTTTCTTTGGAATGCTATACAGGTACTACGCATACCTGTTGCTGTCAAGTACAGCTAATGGATACAGACAACAGATGCAGCAGTTTGTGTAGCCATCTCTGGATTCTGCTTTGGGAACTTCTGAACCTTCTGGAGGCAGGACCCAGCATCACTGAGGGGACCCCTGTGAACCCTTTGAGAGACTTGAGGTTGCCTGTTTCCTCTAGCTAACTACAGGCTTAAGTGGAGCCACAGGGCTCCACTTAGGCCTAAGGAATTTCTACCATTCTTCTAAGAGTTCAATCAACTGCTCTTGACCTAAAAGTGCCTGAAGACTTTGTTGCAGCTGCCATCCAAGTATGGATGGTCAAGCACCATATTATGGGTTGCTAGGGAGAGGCCTATATAAGAGCTAGGTCTAGATCACAGCTCACAGGTGGAGCAGTTTGTAAAGACATTGGTGAAGCAAGATGCAGAGAAAGGGTCCCCATTTCAGTTCAGACCAGCACTGAGATTCTCATGTGTAGTTATGCACCACAGGGCACATTTTCCAGCAGGTGTTGGAGCTTTCCATGGTGGAGGCTTTGATTCAGAAATAGACTTTCATGGTGGATGCAGCCCTGCAATTTTCACACAATGAACACAGTGTAGATCTTGATCTTAATATCCCAATTAAGCAAAATAGCCAGAAAGCTGGCCTATATAACTAGAAGAAATTCAGTGAAAGCAGTGTTCTATGGTGACACAGATCTGGAATTAAATGTAGAACTTCCAACTTAGGAAAAGTTCACAAAGTAGGTTACCAAAAAAAAAAAAAAAAATTTATCATAGAAGTGGGATCGAATAATGAGATATTAAAATGGATAAAATGAAGACTTGGATAACCTAAAATTAGGTGTCTGTACTCTAAATTCAGGTAGTAAAGTGGGCTGCTCTGAAAATAATGCCTCCTATTTTATTATGTTGGCCCAGAACATCAGAGGTGAGTGATAGTATGGCAGTAAAAGCTGAACCTTCCTGCCAATATTCCATACATTTTGTTGCCATGCTACAGATGACAGCAGAGGGGCAGTTTGTTAAAGTGGGGTCTGACATGGAAATGTGTATGAGAAAAAGGTGTTGTATGGAATTCTTTCATGCGAAAAAAAAATTGCACCCATTGAAATGCATTGACATTTGCTGAATGTTTACGGAAACCAAACAGTGGATGTGAGCACAGGGAGGTGGTGGGTGGTGCGTTTCAGCAGTGGTGACAGTGGGTCACCTCTGCTGGCACAGAGCATCACACTTGTTCATCACTGGTAGAAATGCACAGTGAATGGTAGTAACAATGTTGAAAAAATGTGTTTTGTTACTATGCAATTTGTACCTGCTATAATTTCCATGGAAATAAATAAGAGGCATTACTTTCAGGTGACCTACATATTTATACAAATCATGTCAGATCTTATTCAAAACCAGAGAATAGGTTAAGGGATAAAATGACTGAAATCAGTGTAGAAATAGTTTTACTCAAAGGAAAAAAAAAAAAAAAGAGAGAGAGAGATGAAGATGAAGAGGAGGAAGAAGAGGGAGTGCACCATCTATGTTTTACTTCTGTTTCAGTATTTGTTGGACAACTTCTATTATTTTTTTTAACATACTTTTGGAGGAGAAATATAGCAGTATACAATTGAAAAAAAAAAAAAAAGTTTGAAAAATTTGGAAACATTTAAAAGTTGCTACCTTATAGTACATTTTGAATATGTAGGCACTGGCTCATAATGTAGAAAATCACAAGGAGTAAAACGGATCACAAAGGAAGAGTGTTTATGATTTTAAGGTAAAGAACACGCGAGAGCAGTGGAACAATAAAAAATCCTTCAAACAAATGCAAATTTCAACATAGAAAATTACTAGAATAGACCCCAGGCAGGGAAAAAAATGTTCAGAAAGAGATTTAGTTTTGACAAATGTCACTATGAAGTCAAAAGAACAAACTGTTTCAATACAGAGAAAGGATGGGAAATTATATGTCATTACTACTGCAGAATCTTGAAACTGGTAAGTATGCAATCTGTCCCTATTACTAAGACCCAATCAAACAGAAAATGTATACTTTTAAAGAGATACAAAACAGAGAAGTAGAAGAATGGAAACAGTAACACTTAGTAAGGGACACAGAATTATGAAAGCTTTTGTGAACAAGACAAACAAACAAGGAGATTATGGACTTTCTTACCGATTAGCAAACTAACAATAGATTATTAAAAAAAAAAATGGTATGTCCACTTTGCTAATTAAAAAATACCATAATTGATTGTCATTGTTATTTTATGGCAGCCAGTTATCTTGCATTGCTCCGCGCTAGGGAAACCTAAGCTGGAACACTGTGTCCAGTAGTAGGTATCACACTAAGAAAGACGCCAACAAACTGAAAGAACAGCAGAAATACAAGGTTTTGAAAATGTATCACAGAAGGCAAGATCTAAAAGTAAATTGAATTTTCTCCGAGAAGACTGAAACTGTATGTAATGGGTGCCTCCAGGTACATATTCAATTATTGTAAAAAAAAAAAAAAAGATGGATGATTATCTTAATGCAAGGAAGATTTAGGTTAGAAAACTGTGCCCAGTATCTACTTATAAGGATAGTAAACCAGTGGAAGAGTTAATGAAGCTATGAAACCTGATCAGTGATCAGATCTGTTCACGAAAATGAATAAACAATTTTAACATTTCTCAACAATGTTGTAACCATACCTGTCTCTTCAACATGGATTAAATGTTTGCTTATTTCTCCTTCTGTCCCACATATTACCTTGCCATTATATTTGTTACTTAAATGTCAGTCCTTTTTACCTTATCCTTTTTTCTTAACGTTTTACAGCATAGTTAGAGGATTGGAGGTCTTTCACACCTTTTCCCACCCAATTGCTATTTATCTATTTCAGCGTGCAAATCCTGTAATTTTTTTACTGAAATATTTTACAATAACACATAATGGAAGTGAATTTGTAGCTTGATCCTTCTAGTGTTAATATCTTGCATAACACCATGCACTCTTGTGTCTGTCGGTGTGACAATCCTTACAAAGACAAATATTGTCACTTTTACTTTTAAAAATAAAGAAAATAAATGAAGCTTTCAGGCCTTATACTTTAATTTTACCTTTCCACGAGTCTTCAAAATTAACTTCTATTCCTTGCATCTTCAGAGTTTTGCAATGCCAAGCATAAATGTAGTTCAGTTTCAGTTTAAATTACAAAATATTGAATTACTGTAAAAAGAGATGGATGATTAATATTTCTCAATTATGTAATCTGTCTGATTTGCAGCAGTGGAAATTTAGTTTAGGAAATTGCATCCAATATCTATTTATAAGTATAGTAAACCAAAGGAACAGTTAGTGAGGCTATGAAATCTGATCAATAATCAAGTCTGTTGGAATATGTTAGAATATTTAATATCATTGTCATAATTGAACCATAATTATATTTAACATAATTTGTATGATCATAAAAATCAAAGGTTAACTGGCAAATTAAAATAAGTTCTGTACAGTAGCAATTGTTTCTAAAAACTCATGACTTTTATGAGTTAAACCATTAATTTCACACAGTAATTTGTAAAATTGAGACATATGTCACAAATCAACTCTCCTTCTCCAGTAGAAAGAAGACGTTTTAATGGAGTCTTAGCTTTTGGGGCAACAAATGCAACTGTCATTTACCTTTCTGGCAACAGTAATTGCTCGAAAAGAATCTTTCCAGGCTGCTGATGAAAAGTGTTAATCCAGGATCTCTGCTTTCACCTTCGTGGTCCCTTATAAAAAGACCATACACTGTCAGTTAGTTATTGTTCTCCTATATCCTTCATTCTTCATTATTGTCACTTACTGTCTACTTCATTATCAGCAAGAATGAGTAAATTCTTTTGCTGCTGCTCTGCTCAGCCTATTCTTTTCTACAACAGCAGTTTTCTTTACTTGCACAGCACCAGAAGTCTCACACTACTGTGAGTTTTGTTGACCAGCTTTCCCCAACTGACTCTTGTTCAAGCAAATATGAAACTCAGTCCTTGCACCTTCCCAATAACACTCTTACTTGTCCCAGTCTGTAGGAGTTTTTTACAGCATAGGTTAAGGTAATGCAATACTGAATTGAGATAATTTAAGATCCATTTAGAAAGCTAATAAGTATAGTGCTACAAACAGTACGGAGGAGAAGCTAGAGGAATTCCAGAGACAAGTGAAATCAGCTTCCATAAGCTTCCACTGCTGAATAACACACAGTCATACAGCCTTCAGAAAGAGCAACACAGAAACTTTCCATTGGACACAAAGAATTTATTGATGAGAAAAAATCCTGTTAGACTGAGAAGAAAATTTAAGTCATCCATGTCATGTTGTTTTTGCTAGATCAGTGACTAAGCTTGAAAGATATACTGCTGTCAGTTCATTTGAAGATAGGGATATTTAACATTAATTTTGTAGGTGTTAATTTTTTTTTACTTCTTAACCAAACTTAATATGAGACTCATGCTGGGATCAGAATGACAGTGCATATTGAAAATATGCAAAACACAAGACCTAATCACCTGTTAACCAGCTGGAGCTTGGACTCTTCTTAAAAACAAGATCTTGCAATCATCAGTAGCAGATTTAGAGAGTACAAATTTTACTCCACCTCTACTCCGGGCTTACTGAGGTCAGCTGGGCAGTTTTTCATAGAGATGTGTTCAGCAGAAAGCAGCATCCTGCCTCCAGCCCTTCTGGCCAGCTAGGCTCAGTACCCTGACACTGTAGCTGAAAACACAGCAGATGGATGTCAGCTACTGGGCAGGAAGGGGCCCAGAGCATGGATGAGATTGACTCTTTAGGAAATCCCAAAAATATCACAGAAGAATTTATTAACTGAACTGCATATGTCCAAAATGTGAAAGTCTGTAAGCAAACCATTCTAACCATTATTTATACAAGGAGCTGGGGAGAAAGAAGCCTTTTTAAAATATATATATATGCATTACTACTCACCTGATCTTTTCACATTTTTATTGTCAAATAAGATGAATTGTATTTATTTCTCCATACTTCCTCTAAAGGGAGAAGTGTCTGATTCAGATGTAACTATTTATCCTGCAGAAGTTGAAAATAATGAGAGATGATGATTCCCACTCTACTTGTTTTGAGAAAAGCTTGCTGACAGAGTTCAGACTTTAATTCTCCATATTTGAGAAGGCATCTCATCAACATGAGCTAATTCTTATTCTTCTTACAAAACAAAAAAATGTGTAACAATGTACAGCATTAGCTATGGCACAGTAACTTGGTTTCTTAATCCAGTCTTCCCAGGCAGATAGAATTTTTTCTTAGGGAACAGATGTGTTACCTGTTGGAAGAACTTTATAAATACTTACAGAAGACATTTCTGGATTTATCCAAAGGTTTACTTCACTTCCATGATGTTTTTCCTTCTTTTTTTTTTTTCTCAAAAGAAGGGAGAACTATTTTCTGACTTTAGTAAAAAGAATTACTGCATTTTTTAAAAGCAAAAGTAATTGTTTCAGGATGGCATTCATATCAAAAATTACCTTAAAAATAATTTGAAAGTATATCACATAATCTCAAAATGAGATGCAACACTTCAGGCTAACCAAAACACTTTAAAATGCTTCCTAGAGTTTCTCTTCTCACCATAAAGCATGGGCTTGTTTTATCAAATAATTTTGAAGAACATGCCCATCTGCTTTTTTCTCAAACCAGATCTCCCTTCCTGCCATCCACCCCTCCCAACACCCTACTCCCATCCTGCTCCCCCGAATAACAGATCCATTCTCATAGGCAGTCTTCCAAAAGCAAACCAATTCTCCTTCTTCCACAGTCACTTGGAGAACATTTTCATCTGATTTGCTTCTTAATTAATTAATGCAGAGGAAGGACTGCCACACCATACACCCCAGCCCAGAGATTTATTGAAAGCTAACCAGAGCCCTGTTTATTAGCTGGACATGAAAACAAATACAGAAAATAAGTAATGGGGCAAAGGAATAAACCTGAATGCCTGCATCCACTTAGGAATATATAACTGTCAACCAAAGAGCAAAACAAAACAAGCTGGCATCTGGCACTTTGGATGTGGCAGAAATGCTACCAGCCATTGGGGGTTTCCCAAAATCAAACTTTAAAAAAAGAAAAAATGGTGGGTATGTGTCTGTATTGTCTATTGTTTACAAGCACTTGCTTAATGACACAGTACCATGCATATAACATTGGTGATATTATCTTCTTCCCATTTTATATTGTTTCCAGTGGAGATGCATGAATGTATTTGCTCTCACGCTGTTAGGTTAAAATGCCATGCTGTTTTTCACAGTAACTCACTAAAAGCACTACCAGCATCAAGTGAGTCAAATTTTGCTCAGTGTGTGGCACTGCATAAAGAATAACTAAAAAAAAACAAGATGAAACTCCTAGACTAATGCTTAAAGTACTTGGTGGAAGAGCGGGATAAAACTATTTCTCCCTGCAGAGAAATAAAAACTACCTCCCCAAAACCTCACCTAGTTTCTGGTAGAGATAGACTTGCCTTTTCTTAGAGGGACTGGAGAATTTTCCTTTTTATATCCCCACTCTCTTTTCCTACTGAAAAAAAAAAACAAAACCCTATGTTCTTTAATTATCCAACCAGTAAAATCTTGCAGTGTTTCTAGGAAGGTACTCTTTCTTCTAGAAAAAAACCTGGATTTAAGGGAAAGGAAACATGCAGTTAAATTTTGAAGCTGGTGATGTATCTGAGAAGCGTCCTGTGGGAACCTATGGAGCACCCGTATGGGCGTAGGCATACTGGTGCCATGCCACAGAGCCAAGCTCTCAGCAGAAATCACCACCTTCACAAACATCATCTCAGGTAGTTCATCAGATTATCTGTAAATACAACTTCTCTGTCCTACAATTCAAATCAGATTTCCAGCATTTCTTTTCACTGTGTCACGTGCTTTAATTTCTATCTTGAAACATCTATTTTTACTTTAACTGTGCCTTTTCTGTTCACTCCCCCACTGAGGCTTCATTAGATAGCTTTCAGATTTGGAGCTTTTTTGAAATTGAATGGTTTTTCATCTGAGAAAGGAATGAACATCTGTGCATATTTATTCCTAGGTGGTTTTTTTAGTGTGTTTTATTTTGTTTTGAAATCAAAACGTATACACAGGATTTGCTGAACTTGAACAAAGGGAGCAGAAGAGGCTGAACAACATCAACAACAAATAAAAATCACTACAGTCTTAAGACAGCTGTAGATACCAGGAAAACATATTATCCTGTTCCTGAAAACAAATACTGTGAAAGCACCGAGAAGGATTTCAAATTTCACTCCAGCTCTCTATCTAATTGTAACTTTGCTTTCCTTTTATTTCCAAGTATTTTAACTGTCCAGCTTCACCCGCAACACTTCGCTTTGGGTCACAAGCCAAGAGAAAGCATTACTTCTAAATCCTACAAATGTGCATTCCAGGCTTCTTATAAAAGCGCATCACAGTTTTGAATTATTCTTTTAAGTAATATGTTCAGTGGCTGGAATTCCACATTTTATCCATGTTTTTAATAAATGGACATGTCACCAGGATTGCACCAGCCTAGTTAAGCAGCCGACTGGTGTCACAAATATTAGTGCTCCGCTCGTTTATTTTCATGACTTCCACATGCTCCACCTTGACTCCTGCTGCTACCCTATTTAACTTGACATGTTTCTGCTTATGCTAAGCAGGTTGGATCTTATTGCATCCATTTAGGAGCAGATGTTCCCCACTATACCCTGAACTCCTCCAAGTCACCTTTTTTTCACAGCTCTCTGCTAACTGCCTGCAGGTAGTGCACTCTCACTTTTGTGTCACCCTCTCCACAACAGCTCCTGGAAAGAGAGAGGAAGAAAGATGAGCTTTTAATGTTGTTATGAAACCATATGCACCCTGCTGCCACCATATCAGCAAGTGTGTTTTCTCCCAGAGTGTTTAATACACCTCTTTTGACACCACAGAAAATGAATTGTGAAGGATACTGCAGTTAGAAAAGTGTTGATTTTTGCCTGGGGAAAAGAAAATCAGAAAAGGTTATAAAATTCACTGTTCAATATTAACTTAATCACAATACATATTTTAGCAATGTACAGCGCGCTACTTTTAATGCACAGATACAGTTCCATGCCTGTCTCTTTTTCTAATCTAGCCTGCAGCTCTCACTGGCTGTGAAAGTTAAGATTTATAGTGATAATATTTGCTATCTGACAATAAGTTTTGAAGCTAAAAGCTTTGTGGTGTTTTCCCTATCTTGTTGCATATGTTTTTTCACTTGCAACACCCATTAAAGTTTAATAGGAGATTTGTGCACATCATGAACATGAAAATGAGAATATAATTACCCCTCTGTTCTTAGATCACTAAAATCAATCTTTTTGTTTGTTACAAAGTCTCAGGCTGACTGTAGTTGAGACTATTTTCACAGAAATCTTCTGAAAAACTTGTAAGCGTAACGAATACCTATGCTACAAATCAGAATATTTCTTCTTATGTCTGAATTTTGAGACCCATCTATCCTCTTCTTGTAATATATTATCCAAAACTGAAGTGCACAAAATACCTAAATGTAATGCTATTTCTCTGAAGTGATTTCAAAGGAAATGCAAAAATAGTACCAGGAAAATTGCTAAGCAGCCTTAGACCACCTGCTAAACTGCCACACTTTTTATAAAGGATAAGGGGTTGTCTTTCCTTTAAATAACTTTTTTAATTATGCATTTAGCTGATATGGAATATTTTCTTCAGGAAACAACATGTGCTGGTAGCAGACACATTTAACTTGCAAATATGACTACATAACCAACCTTACAGCGCAGTGGCAGCAGACTAGTGCTGAGCAAATGAGAAGAGACACTCTGAACCATAAGGCAGGCAGGTGAGATTGTGGGGTATGACTTGTCTGAACTTGGCAGTAAGCCTATATTAAAAACATTGAATCAAATAGGTGAGAAGCAGAAAGGGTTGGCCTGAAACCAGTAAGGTTCTCTGAATTGCAGGTGTGACTCAGTGCAAGACTCCACACTCAAACTCCTTGACTAACAGGGCTTTAGTCAACAAAGCTTCATCACTGAAGTAGTCATTACAATAGATTTTGCTAATAAATCTTCTTCTCTTGAATGGCATTTGTCTATCCAAATGCATTGCTCGGGTAAGCGTGACCTTCGACAACAGCTTCCTAGCCTGATCTGATTAGATGGTTGTGGCATGTGCTCAGAAAACAGAGATGCGCAGATAGATATCACAGGATGCTCAACTGAGAGCACTGCTAAATTGGGCATGGACTAATCTGTCCTACCATGGTGGTTTAGATATGTGCTGGAAAGAAGTAAACACAGGTGAGCTATTAATAACTTGATGTCTTTGTAAAATATATAGGGCAAGAGGCTAGAATGCAATGGTAACAGACCACAAATTCTAATTGCATTTAGACATTGGGAAAATTACAGAGATCAGCTTAGGACTAAATAACTAGAAAGGCCTTTAGCAGCTTGTTGCGACAAAAAAAGTACTAAAAATTGAAAACAGCTGCTGCTCAAAGGATATTTTACTTCTAGTTGTTTGGCTTGCTTTAGCAGCCTGAGGTTGAGGTGAAGTTCTACATGGGAGGTGAGGCTGCTGGCAAGGACTCAAGCATGTGTAGGGTTGGTGTAGATGTTCTCTTTCTCCAGGCCCATGGTGCAGGTCTGACGTGCACCAAGTTGAGGGGTTATCTGGGGCCTGGGTTGGTGTGAATATACTTCATTGTGTCAATGAGCAGAAATCCTGGAAGAGGAATCTGAGCAAGAGAAATCATTATCCCACCTTCTTTGTCCACAAACTTCCCATTTTGTGCTGCTGAGTTATATGGTCCTGTTGATGGCACCCTGAATTCCTCCAGGACAAGCGATGGAATAAACATTTAGTTCATTCACAAGCTCCAGCTGTTTATCTTGGTGGTTAATTTCAAAGAGTGTCCCACCAAGTTTCTTGAAACATAAGATTTCTTATCCAACAAGTATTATTTAATTCAGTCACATTTCAAAACAAAATTCATCCTGCAAATCTCAACATTATAGCACAATTTTATTTCTAAATGAGATAAATATCTGATTCCTTCTCTTCTGCCTTCTTCAAAACCATCTGTAAATTCTTTACTTTTGGCTACTTTAAAGCAGAGAGAAAAGTACATATAATTTTTCATTTGTTTCTCCACAAGTGTCCAACATCAAAGTGAATTCTTAATCACCATTTGCTCTTCATACAAAATATGGTCTCAGAGAAAATTTTGAACTTAGAAGAAGCTTTTTAAAGAAGCTTTTAAATGTGTATTTCATAAATCTTCATATGGTCTTTGCAAACACATATATTTTAAAGAAAATATCTAATGAAAGATAAAATCATGATTAATCTGAGAATCTTTATTACAGATATTCTCCAGTGATAACTTATTAGTTGTAAGTAGCAATTATATGTATAAATCTATTATCTAGATATCCTTATCTAGATCAGTCCAGTGAGAACGTGAATGAAAAAAAAAAGATGGTCCATGAGGTTCTTGGATGGTCTTTTCAATCATAAAATCATAGAATACACCCAGTCAGAAGGTTGTGCCCAAATATAAAATCATAGAATACACCCAGTCGGAAGGTTGTGCCAAGTGGGTCCCACGAATGCTCATACAGGAACAGAAAGAACACTGTATGCAAGTTTGTCAGGACCTATTGAAAAAATACAACAAGTGACAGGTGACAGTTCCCTGGATTTCATCATTACTAGTGATGAGATATGGCGTCACCACTATGAGACAGAGTCAAAATGGCAGTCCATAGGGTAACAACATGTGAATTTCACATCAAATAAAAAGTTCAAGACACAGCCCTCAATGGGTAAAGTGATGTGCAGTGTCTTTTGGAATACAGTAGGGTTGATCACTCTGGATTTCCTGGAACCTGAACAAATCATCAACTCTGATTGCTACATTGCAATGCTGACTAAGCTGACAGCTCAAAATTTCAAGGTCAGGCCAGAGAAGAAGACAAACTTTCTCTTGCAATATAATAATGCCAGGCCCCATACCAGTTTGAACACTGGAGCATGTTGCCAGTCTTGGCTGAACTGTCCTACCACATCCACTGTATACTCCAGATTCTGCACCTTCTGACTTCCATCTGTTCAGGCCAATGAAAAATGGACTGCATGGGTGACATTTTCCTAGCAGTGATGCCATCATAGCAGCTGTGAAACAGTATGTCACTTCCGCTGGTGCAGATTTTTACAAGGGCGGCACACAGGCTTTTTTTGATTGCTGGTGAAAATGCATAGCTAATGGTGGTGACTATGTTGAAAGATAGTGTTTTGTAGCTTAAGATTTTATCAGCAAGTAGCGTTATTGTGCTCTTTATATCTGTTGTAGTTTCCATGGAAACAGATAAGATACATTACTTTCAGAGCAACCTATATAGAAGGATTTTGAAGCATAGAGGAAGTATATTAAAATGTTATTTCACCACAAACTACCCAAAGCTATATGATAGGTTGTCACTAACTCTTTGACAGTGTCAATGCCTTCACTCTCAAGTGTCTAGCATCCTCAGTTTGGGTCTTCCCTTCATATAATCCTGAAGTACGTTAAGCAGTAGATGTATACTGAGCACACTAGCAGGATGATAGTTCCCATTCAATATCATTATAGTTGCATTAGCTGCAGCTCAGCACCCCATTCAGCTGACTCCAATGTTGCTGTTGTTCAAACTAAGTGAAGTAGGCTGTATCTTATAGGTGCAACCCTTCTTTACATTTTGCCTTCCCTGCCTTCACTGCTCCTTCCCACCATAACTTCCAGGTTTTGCCTCCCAGCTCCACTGCCCATGCAGGGCAGCACTCTTGCTGCTCCCTGGCATTAACTCCTGGCAGTTGATATGGAGATCTGGCAATGTGTAATGCTACCTGGATGACTTAATTCAAGATGAATGTTGACTTAAAGTACTATCAGAAAGTGACTGATGATCATCAGGATTGATGATTCTTACCCTTAATGTCGGAAGTTCTTTTAAAAATGCTTTCCAACAAAGGCCATTTTCAGAGACTGCATTTAATCTCATAGCTGCAGTTATTCTAAAGAGCAGCATACAGAGAGGGCAACAATTTGTGATCTCTGCTGTAGTTTTAAGAAAATTATACCTGTTTTTTGATAAAGCTGATAAAATTTTTCAGAACATTGATCAATGAAAGTTTGCCTCATTTTCACGAAAATATTGCTTGGCATACTGACGTTTTAAACATATAATAGTTCTAATTAGAGAGCTCTAATTAAAAGCTGCAATTAGAAGAGCTTTTTAATTCACACTGTATTTTGTAAACAATTCTAAAAATTATACCAAATTCTAAAACTAAAACCAAATAAATCAGTAATGCATTTCATTTCTTTGCTTCTCATAATAAATCAAAAATTCTATGATGATGGTTTCTGGATAATGTACACATTGCCATAAGAACAAAAAAAAGGTCTTTATTAACGGATGTCCACTGTGCATACTCATTGTATAACTCCAATATGAAACTAACAGTGAATAATGTCAGTTCTATTTCCTGATTTGCAATTTAAAAAAAAAAAAGAAGAAGAAGAAGAAGAAGAAGAAGAATGAAAAATGGAGCCTGCAAGTAAATCTAACTAACCTAAAACTGAGGTTAAATGGCTTTGGGTTTGTAATCAAAAGTTTTGGGGATGGAGATGATTTGATTATTTTTTTCTTTTGATGAGGAACATTTGTCATCATGGAAATGCTGGCAGTGCAACGCTACCAGTATAGGTAATGTTAACTTTCTACTTATATTATGAAGCATGTGGTATTCGACTTGTAAATATTAGTTCAGAAGAAAAGAAATGTCTAAATACTCTGGGCCCTCTGCCAGTATTTCCTCCACTGCATGCTGAATCATGTCAGAAAATTACACTATTGTAAAGACAACCTGCAAGCTTGAGCATTGCTTTATATGGGGAACCTGCTGATAGAACTGTGCCCTGAAGGCTGGGGTACCTCATTAGAGTCATCACCAGAAATGTTCGTGTAGGAGTCTTCCTATAAGAGCAAATATTTAAAGACACAAAAGCATACAAAGCTGGTTTGCAGAGGGAAGCTGAATAAATATTACGGAAAGGAAGAAGAAAGAAAAAAATATATTACACACACAAAATCTATATTTGAAGAACATTATTAAGACAAAAAGCCAGAAATAAAAACGCCAATACATGTCAGCAAGACTGCCACTTTTGCAATACCAGTAATTTATTTCCTTCCACATATTCACTAGAATTAGAGATGAACTATTTTTTTAAATTAATTATCTATTTCTAAAAAAGTAGCTAGTAACTTTAGAAGATCTACTTTTCAAAAGAGCTAATCTCGCCTATCCTCCAACAAACACAAGATGATAGTGTGGCACTTATAAAGGGAGAGGTAGTAACATGGATTTGATCACTCATCCATGTCAAAGAGACATGCTAAGACAATACCGGTTACATTCTAGTTGGAGTTTACTTGTGGATGATATCACAAGGCAGCAGTCTAAAGTCCAAAGAGATGAGAGTTCCACACTGTGACTGAGTCATCTGTTTCAAACTGTAATGGCTTGGACAAAACGGATCTTGGTAACTACAGTCACAAGTCTCTATCTAAGCTAACTCATAGGTAGATTAGCTCCCCTTTAAGGACATACTTATAAGTCACTTTGAAGTGCAAACTTTTTGCTGAGTGTTTTCCAGAGGGCTTCAGAGACTGGGCTCATTACTTTCTCTTTTTATTTAAAACAAAATGCAAAAACAGAATAATACCAATGATATATAGAATAACTTTTAGAAGAAAAGGCAGCCAGGAGAAAACCAGGGCATATAAGAGAGGCCAATTAATATATGAAATGAGCTGTCGTAATCTCAGCCAGTCAAACCAGCTTCATTTACATCAAAATAGAAAGTATAAACAGCAATGAGAAATTGTCAAGAAATAGTTAAATAGAGGAAATATACCTAAACTCATTATATATATATATATATATAAATTACAAATAAAAATGTATTTCAGTATCTAAGCACAATCTAAAGTACATTGAATCTTCTAAGAATGGATGACCTACTAAAATTTTGTATGCCAAGTTTAATCTTAGCTAATCATACAGAAATCACTCAAGCCTCTTTGCTTCCAAAATGGAACTTGTAGATATGCACAATGCATACTAATCATTACATTACCTTTAACAGAAGCACTTCATGTTATTCATCAATGGTCACTTGTAATCCAAATTCCTAATGAACGATACCCTAGATTCTTTCATTAGATCTCTGAATTTCTTTCAAACACATATTCTTTCAAAGAGCAATACTACAGGATACAAACTTAAACCACTAACTACTCACTTTATATAAAGGTTTATATAAAAGTTTTATTTCCAAGTCAGCCATGTATTTATTCAGGATATATCATACAGAAAAAGAACCACCATACTCTTGAATTTCAAAATCAGGCCAGTATTTTGGAATCTGAACAATAGACACTGACCTTCAGACACTCAAGTCTGAAAACATCTTTCTTTATCCACTTTATTCCAGAGCAACAAAATTTATACTTATTTATGAGGGCTCTCCAAAAGTAGTGCCACTTAATTATGTTGGCCCATTATGTCAGGGCAGATGTTGGTGGTATGGCAGTATAGGTTGAACCTTCCCACCAATATTCCATTACATTTTGCTGCTGTGTGACAGATGGCAGCAGAGGGGCAGTCTGACAAAATGGCGTCTGACATGGGAACGCAGATGACCCAAAGGGGTGGAACTGAATTCTTCCATGCAAAGAAACTGACACTCATTAACATGTGCTGAACATTTTTGGAGGCCAAACAGCAGATGTGAACACTGTGAGGTGGTGGGTATGCATTTCAGCTGTGGTGATAACAACATGAAAGACAAGTCCAGGCATTCATTCCATGCAGCCATGAAGATTTGTACAAGTGCAGCATGCAGGCTCTTGTTCATCACTGAAGAACATTCATAACTATCAGTGGAGACTATGTGTTTCGTAGCTGAGAATTTGCTCTATCAAATAATGTTATTGCACTCTTTGTATCTGTTGCAGATTCCATGGACAAAAATAGGATGCAACCTACAACCTGTAGAGCAACCTACAAAAAACAGATCCAAAATTAGTTTAAATAAATTAATAGATTTAAATAAATGTAAATTGTGTTGAATGGAGTTGTGTCACTTTCCTGTGTGCTTTATTTATGTACCCCTGCTTCTTTTGTTTTTGGTTTTTTTTTTGTCTGTTTACCAGCTGTGTTTGTACACATACGTTGCAAGATCTTCTGAGCAGAAGTGGTTTCATGAACTGAAAGGGCTCTATTTAACATACTTGGGACTTGGCTTTTTAATACCATCAAGATGCAAATAGTAAAATATATTTTGTTACTATGGTTGCTGGCAAAAATTTCTATTGAAAACACTGTTTCAGATGTTTTTCATTAGGTGCTTCAGATTTTCTGAAATTTGATCAAACAATTCATGAGGGCCTTAAATGACAAATGTTGTACCCACTGTTCATGTAGAATGACCTTGCTGGGTTTACTGACCATACTGCCTCTGTAACAGAGCAAGAAATGTTATGTTACTCTTTTGAAATGCGGTGAAGTGTATCTGAACTGCTTGGTATATTACTGTTTCATTCTAAGTACCTGTCACTTCATTACTAGGTGCTGTGTGACTTGCTAGCAGCTGTGGCCTGATCTAAACACACTTTGACAATTTCTAGTGTGTTCTACAGTTGTTACCAGAG
Source organism: Pavo muticus (assembly GCA_016647715.1). Taxonomy (NCBI): domain Eukaryota; kingdom Metazoa; phylum Chordata; class Aves; order Galliformes; family Phasianidae; genus Pavo; species Pavo muticus. The sequence continues at coordinate 152,278 of JACDJE010000495.1, read as the reverse complement.
AATGCATTTATGTGTTGCATGTTTTTCAGAAGAAGTATTATTCAAGCATTCATTACATTTCTTATTTAGTGACAAAGTTAGCTAGTAACAGTTCCTCTCCTAGGATGTAATTTATATTCTCCGAAGAGCTAAGAAGACGATATTTGTTGTTCCTTTCTAGAAGTAATTGGGCCAGAGTTTAGCAATTTGCACTTTCCAATAGCTGAATACCAAATGTCAGTGTTGATTACAAGATGTCTTACATTTTCTAAATGTGGAAGGCTGCTTGTAAATGTGATACACACATTCTTATGACAAATTTTAGTTCATGATTTTTCCACATATGTTGTGACTGAAACACTTCAGCCTATGCTATCATCTTGCAGTCAGCTGTGTGTAGCACATTCAGTTTCTTAACATAACCAAAAGGAGTGTATACTGCACTCATGTTCAAACCTCTAGCATGGTAACATAAGCATATTTAATGCTACCTGTTCCATTAGTCTCAAATAAAAGTCTTCTGTCCACACCGCCTTGTATCCCCACTCTACCAGAAGGAGATAAAAAGATGGTGAAGATATACAGAGGATACAAAATACAAGTTTGTAAGTCTTATGCTTAGACTGAGATGCCAGCCTGCTGCCCTGAGCCAAGACCCTTCCATTCTGCCCTGCAGCAATACTTCAGGTTGTTTCCAGTGTCTTCCATCAGCCAAGTTTAGGTTGTGCCCCTCTCAGTAGGTGGATTTCTGATCTCTTTTAATATTGCTTCCTCCCATGTCACAAACTTTAGATTTTAGATGTCACTGTAGGAACAAGTCATCTCCACATCACACACTGCTTTCAGATGGGAAGGTGCAGTTCTCATTACTGGATTAAACTCCTTATTTATGACTGAAAACATTGCATATTCCATCCCCTACAAGGCTCTGTCAAGGGTCAAATCATGCTAGAAATATTATATTGCTGAATACACCCTCATTTTCCACAGCCTTCACCAACTTACAGTTTCAACAATCTCCTTGCAAATTTTTGCACTGCATGAACAACAATCTAGATTTCCAAGAAGTCATGAATTTCTAAGTGCTTAATTTGTAATTTGTTTTTTCTTATCAACCACTGAAATCATGCCAGAAGTATGAGATAAAACAGATGATTAAAGAGATGCAGTTTCAGATTACATTATTTGATTCATAGTATTGTAAAATTCAGTACAATACCTTCAATACCACTTTTTTTTTTTTTTTTATCAGCAGATGGACTTAAACCTAATGCAACTGAAAAACAGTTCAGTTTAACAACTGATAGGGTTTAGTTCAGGATCTGTGTTATTTAAATTGCTTGATTTTTTTCATAATAGAGTATCTATAAAGGTAAAATGGTAATTTTAAAAGTAAAACAGCAATTTTACTGAAATATATCCTATTAAATAATTCATTTGCATTTGAATACAGACCTACATTTAACAACAGAAACAATTTACAAGTGGCTATTCAGGCATCTTAAAAATCCATTGAAGCAGTTTCCCCTAATGACGCTGTATATATCAAAAGGAATGATTAGAAGGCATTCAGAAATCCTATTAGATTTGCTTTCAGCAACTGAAACATAAGAGTATACATGCAGCCTATGTATCTTCAGTGAAAGTGCTATCAGTTATTTTGTATTCAAGGCTGTTAGTTCAATAACCAGATAGACTAAAGAAAATTACATTAAAATGAACTAACGATACTTAAAACTTTTCTTGTTTCCCCTTGCCTCTCAGTTCAATAACTTCTATCTCAATAAACGTTTTTTGCAATATTGCTTTAAATTAAGTCTAATATAAGGGCTGTCTAGGCAGCATCTATTTTGCTGTCTGAATTCTTTTCCTCCTATCTCTTTCAAAAAACCTAACTTTTAATTTATAGTCCAGTGTTGTATGAATTTCTTTCTCTGCTGATCAGCACAACATCTCTGCTGATCTTCAGCACAACAGTAGTAGAAGTAGATCAAAGTAATTGGTGTTGGGAACTCTTCATCTATAATAAATGTAATTCTGGGTTTTACTTCAAACTAGTCTGTTCCCTGAACCTGACACCCCATCACATGTGATTTGAATCTGCTTGATGAAGGAATCATTGTGTTGGACCATATTTTCACATTATAAGGTAGGGTGTATTTGCTGAGTATTCAAAGAACAGTTTCCAATGTCATTTTGTCTAAACAGAATCTCATTTGTGTGTACCACGCCCTCTCTGTGAACTAAACCACAGTTGGGTGGGAATCAAGAGATTTGTCTCAGTATTGCATTTCCATCCCAAACCAAAATGCTAATATAGATAAAGCCTTAATGTTCTGATTTCTATTGCTTTGATTTGGCAGTTCTGCTGAACTTACCTATCTCTGGGTTTTCTGGATGCTACTCTTTGATTCAGGCATTCCTCCTTCATCTATGTCTCTGAGGAAATTAATTTTTATTGTTTTTTTACAAAGTGGAAGAAATTCAAAAAGAGGTCAACCCAGAAGAGCTGCTGGCTAAAGAAACTTCGGAGTGAAAATTATCTCCTTAAGCAAAAGAAAGCACTGTACCCAGGCATCCATCCTCTACAAACTGATGAACTCATCCCACTCAAGTATCAGTACCACCAGCAGCTGTTTTTTTAAACAAAGACATGCCCTAGCGCTCCTTATTTCTGAGGCGAATCCTGGTGACCAATCTAAGACTTCCACGACAACGTAAATCTCTCCATTCAGCTCCAGCCGGGAACTCAAGTCAACTGAGGAGAAAAATCCAAGTTGCTTTTTCTACAGATCAGTACCAACTAGGTTGGACAGCTCTGTGCCCAGTGCTCTGGACTGGCACTTCCCCCAGTGCCTGCCTCATTCCATGAATTGCAAGGTTAGCCATGTAACTTATAGCCATGCCATTTTTTCCTAGATACAAATAAAAATATTCAATACTAATAATAAAATATCATGGTTTATAACCATAAAACCTTATATTTTAAGAAAAACACATTTAATGCAGACAAGAGCCACTTCAAGTCTACAGGAAGTGAAGAGTAGGACTTTATTTGATATTACTTATTATTATTTTTTTCAGGAGTTAAAACATATTAAGTCGGTGCAGTAACATAGCATCTCTGTAGGTGATACATGTAACACTATCCAATCAAAAAGACTGATTAAAAGCACAATAAGATTGGACCATGATGTACAACTGCAGACCTCAAAATACAGCTAAGAATTATTACTAGTAAGCCAAATCATGAAGTCTTTATTCACTTGTTTACTAGCTAAAAAATTCCTTGAGATGAATAAGATATTTTCCGGGGC